>APFE031347004.1:4204-32812 GCA_000404065.3 Pinus taeda
CATGACACTTTCACTCCATCACCATGATTGAGTCGAGTTGGGTTATTCCATTCAGCGGTCATATCACCATTGGTCCACCGTACCATCCATTCTTGGGGTTAACGCTACCAAACCATTTCAGTGTCACCGATATGTTCAAGAGAAGTTGCTCAGAGAATTCACCAACCTAGCTTGTACCTCATCCACTGCTATACCTTAACCCCTCATTCTTTCATGACCGCCACCCTGAACTGTGTATCATCAGATCGTTTTCGCCTCCACAAAATCATTTGCTCCATTTCATGTCGTATATGTAGGATTCATTAAGGCCCTCCTACGATGGGTCACTTCTTGTCGACATCAGCTCATTATCCAAGAAGTTGACTTAGGAACAACCCTTTCAGTGCTTTGAAGCTTGCATGCCTCAATGGCAAGTTTCTCACTTCTGGCAACAGGTTTACATCAATGGCCTTCGACCGAAAGATTTCGCGTGGTGTTCAATGACAAGTCCCATTTTCACACCACGTGAATTGTATTGCAGTACCTTGAGGGTCATCATCATTATCGGGGATTCCTCTTGTGCCTGTTAATAGCTTACATCATTGGGTGGTAATCAGGCGATGTCTTTCCATGTTCGATGTCAGAACATCTTTTCACATGGATCAACTTGTACTTCAGGCGAAGATTAAACGAGTTTGAAGACCTCGGATCTAGTTTCATCCATCCGGGCTGCAATACATTTAGGAAAATAGAGACATCAAATGTACATCATAGCTACACAGATAATCATCCAAGCTAAGGGATGATGGCTCTACAGAATCATCAGTCTGCCACACAAACGGTTGTTTGTCTTATGAACATGACAATGAATTTATAAATCTGAGCATGGGAATGCCTTCCTTAGCTAGATCATGAAAATATTATGAAGATCATGTATTGTATTGTATCTTATTACAGGTCACCTTTCAGTTCGAAAAACCTCGGATACTCATGATAAAGCATTTCACTTGACATCAAAATATTTACGACCTCATTCTTTAGGGGGCAACTATTATAGACATATTTGGGCACTGCAACCCCAATCTCATATGTCCATAAACCAAGGTCTTATAAGTCCCTAAAATTTTTCTTCATACCCTAAAGGAACAAGGTCAGCTGATTACATCATCTCCCAGAAGTTCTCCATGAAAAACTGCTCAGAACTAGTCAAAACTGGACCATCTCACCTGCTCCATGGTCAAAGTGCGATGCATCTCACCTAATGCACAAGGGGGGTGTGATGCATATTGAAAATCCCTTCTATGGGGTGCAATGGGTGAGAGTAGACAAATGGCAGAGATAGTTTTCAAGGTGGATGATCATGGAATCTTCCAGAAACTTCTCCTGTGACACTTGCCTCTCTGAATTCCCCCAGGGATGAGTAAGAGATCATGAAATCTCCAAGTGGAATTGAGACTATCAGAGAAATCACACTAATCAAAAACCTAGAAGATGACTCACCAACCTGAAAACATCTATATATGGATCCCTCATCCTAGAGATCCAGAGGTTGGAATTTTGCATCTTGTAAGGAAGTGTTGTTGGTTTCTTTGTGCAACATCATAGTGCTCGGTGATCTAGCTTTTCATGAGGTGAAGAAGGGCTTTCATGCTGGGAGGATGGCGCCAGGTTAGATAAATGGGTTGTAATCCTCTCTTCTTCTACTTCTATCAATAAAGTTATTTGAGTTTTCCTCCATATTCTTGTATGTCTTTGAATATTGAATTGATATATGCATTTGTATGGTCAATATATATCCGGTCCTATATTGTGTATGATTTTAGATCTCTATGCTTTGATGGTATTATGCTGCTTTGACTCTACAAGTGCTCTTTGAAGAGGGACAAGCAAGGAAGGAGCGGCAAAGATCTGTCAGAGGAGAGAGGAAACAAGCAAGGAGCCAAGCAAAAGACTGAGGTTGGTACTCTCTGCTTCTCTCTCATCTACTTCTCATAAACAAAAACACAAGTGACTTTAGTTTCTTTGTGTCTAAGATAGCTACCCATCTTAGTGGGACTAGTAGCTCTGAATGGACACTAGTTTTCCTGATAACAGTCTCAACCAGTTCTCCTCCTACTTTGAGCTTTGACCTAGTTAGCATTCAACAATCGAGCACAATCTTGTCTAACCTTATCAACCTAAAGCTTTGATACCACTTGATCTGATAATGAGATCTTAGACAATTATTAAGGTATTATAGACTCATGTGCATGGATTTGCCTATGCTATTTTGTGCAATGGATCGATAAGATTGTGAAATACATAGACAATGAAGCAGTAAAAGAAACTTAATAGACAACACACTTAAACACAACAAGTTTAATAAGGATTTCACCCAACACTCCTGGGATATAGCTAATGCCTACATTAATTGGAGAGCTAGGAATATGATCATCAAGAATGGGCCCATGTCCAAACAATTAGTCCTATACCCTCCTACTCAACCCTTGCTAGAGCATGACTTATCTTTATGGTAGGAGGAGGAGGAAAAAGATGAGCTTTATTTTGTCAAACTGTATACTTTGGAAGCCATCATAGGAGGAGGACAACAAGATGAGGATGATTTAATTGAAGACCTACTCCAGAGTCCAACTCCTAGTCCATTATCACTAGAAGAACAAGTGAAGGAAACACTGAACAGTCGTCCAATTGACTCATGCTTGGCCGATTTCAACCCAATCTGAGTAAAAATCATAGAATTTGGGACAAAGAAAACCTTGAAGATTAATCCATCTCTTTCTACTTCAGAGGAGGAACAACTATGAAACTTGCTGAGGGAGAACCTAGAAGCCTTTGCTTGGAACTACAAGGAAATGAAGGGAGCACACCCCTCAGTGTGTACTCACCTCATATACATCAAGGAAGGTTGCAAGCTAGTCAGGAAACCACAAAGGATGATGAATCCAACCCTCAAAGACATAGTCAAAGAAGAATTGCAGAAATTGTTAGATGTAGGGTTCATTTACACTATCTCTTAGAGTGAGTGGGTCTCTCATTTAGTGTTAGTTTCCAATAAAAATGGGAAGTGGAGGATTTGTGTCTATTATAGGGAGCTGAACAAAGCCACGAAGAAGGATCATTTTCCCTTACCCAAGGATCATTGACCAAGTGTTAGATGGCTTGACAGGGAAGAAATTCTTTTCTTTCCTAGATGGATTCAGTGGGTACAACCAAAACCACATCTGTCCAGAAGACCAGGATAAGACCACTTTCACCTGTCCATGGGGTACTTTCCAGAGAGTAGTCCTACGTACTTTTGTTGAATTAGTTCATGAAACTGTGGAGATCTACATGGATGATTTTACACCTTATGGATGTGATTTCCAAAAGGCCCTGACTAACTTAGGCAAAGTATTATGCAAATGCATTGAGATGAACCTATCCCTCAGTATAGAAAAATGTGAATTCTTAATGACTGAAGGGACTGTGCTAGGTCACTCAATATCTCAGCAAGGACTACAAGTGGACCCAAACAGAGTAGCAATCATTCAAAGGGTCCCTCCTCCACAAAAGCAGAGAGATGTTAGGAGTTTCTTAGGGCTAGATAGATATTACAGAAGATTCATAAAAGACTTCAACAAGCTATCCTCTCCTTTGTTTGGATTATTGGCTAAAGATTCTAAATTTATATGGTCAAAGAGTTGTCAAGAGGCCTTGGACATTTTAAAAGATAAAGTAACCACTACACCAATCCTTAGAGGCCCAAACTGGGCCGTCCCTTCACAAATTCATGATGATACCTCACATAGATCCATAGGAGTAGTGTTATAACAAGTAAAAGAGAAATTGCATTATGGCATCTACTTTATCAGTAAAAACTTATCGAAGGTTGAGTTAAACTATACTGTGATAGAAAACGAATTCTTGGTTGTTGTGCATTCATTGAACAAGTTTAGGCATTACATTATAGGATATTAGAGATTTGTGCATACAAATCATGCCAAAATTAAATATTTAATGAAAAAACTAGATGTAAATGCTAGAATCATCAGATGGTTACTTTTATTACAGCAATTTGATTTAACTATTGTTGATAAGCCTAGTAAAGAAAATTTTGTTTTTGACTTTATGTCTATAATGAATCTGCCTGCAGGTGAATAAGGAATGGTGGAAGTTCAGTTCCCAAATGAGCATTTTTCTGTTCTTTCAATGCTCTCCCCATGGTTTGCTGATATAGCAAACTACCTAGTGTCAACACAGTTCCCACCAAATCTTCCCTCTAGAGAAAAAAACAAGATAATAAGGAAAAGTGCCCCCCTTGACTTGGATTGGGGACAACCTATTCAAACTTAGTTCAGATCAAATCTTGAGAAGATATGTAAGGGAAGAGGAGGTCTTTGACATCCTTCTAACCTATCATGATGGGCCTTGTGGAGGTCACTTTGCAGCAAAAAGGACAATATTCAAGGTGTTGCAAGCAGGCTATTATTGGCCTACTGTCAATGAGGATGTGAAGAAGTATGTTAGTTAGTGTGATCGGTGCTAGAGGATGGGAAAGCCTACTCCAAGGGATGAAATGCCCCTGTAGCCTCAAGTGACTTTTGAGCGATTTGACAAGTGGGGCATTGACTTCATTGGACCTATCAACCCTCCTTCCAAGAAAAAAAACACATCATTGTGTGCACTGATTACTTGACTAAGTGAGCAGAAACCAAAGAAATCAAGGTAGAAATAGAAGAAAAGGTGGCTGAGTTCCTAAGGGAGAACATATTCTACAAATTTGGATACCCTAGAGAACTAATCACAGATCAAGGTAGCCAATTCACCTCTAGCATGATTGAATAACTGCTCATGCATCACAAGATCAAACATAGGACCTCCACTCCTTATCATCCACAAGATAATGGGAAAGTGGACGTGACCAACAGATCATTAGAGAACATCCTGACCAAGGTAGTGAACAACAACCGAAAGGACTGGGCTGAGAGGCTAGTTGAGGGCACCTAGGCCTGTAATACAACATGGAAGACCACCACTAGATTCACACCCTATAAGCTGGCCTATGGAAAAAATGCTTTGTTGTCCATTGAATTTGAATATAACACATTGAGGATGATAGCCCAACTAGATTTAGATCTCTGTCATGTAGAAAAATAAAGGTTGTTGCATTTGAATGGCCTAGATGAATTTAGAAATGCAGGCCCTCCTCCATACAAAGATAACTCAACTCCAAAGAAAGATCTGGCATGACAAGCATATCAAGGAGAATCTATTTCAAGAAGAATATTGTGCCTTATTATATGACTCAAGGTACAAATACTTCAAGGGAAAGCTAAGAACAAGAAGGCTTGGACCATATGTGGTGGAAAGATGCCATGACAATGGTTTAATGCAAATCAAGACTATAGATGAAGAAGACATTCCATTGCTAGTTAATGGACACAGATTGAAATTGTACAAGAGGCCTTCATCTAAACAAGAGTTCATTGACAACATCAACAACATAGTGATGATGGTGGAGGAAGTTTCAGCTCCTCCATCATTAGGTCACTGAAAAAGGAAGAAAAAACAGAATAAGGATTCAGGTGAAAACCTCCATGAGGCACCTGAGTCCCATAGTTGGGTTGAAAACCTCCATGAGGCAGCCCAAGGATGAGAACAAAGGAAAGAAAAAGAACATCCTTGGGTGAAAACCTTCCTTGATGCGCCCAGGGAAGATACCTAGGGTGAAAACCTCTCCAAATCACCCTAGGTGTTTTTCAAAAAAAAATATAATAATAAAACAGAAAAAATAAATAAATAAATAAATAAATAAATAATAATAATAATAATTGCTTTGCAGGTGGATGAATTAGGGAGCAAAGAGAATATCAAAAGGGAACCCTACCTCACACATACTCATCAACCCCACTCCTTACCATGCATCCCTCCTTAAATTCCATTGTTTTTTTCAATTCACTACTTCAATTTAGGAGAAGATTATGTTTTGCACAACATCATCTCATCCAATACCATTATCCCTACCTTAACACACTCCTACCCCCCCTATACAGTAGACAACAAAAAAGGCAGAATATGACCATACAGCAGCAACAACAACAACAACATCTGATCTGTTGTCACAAACAACATCAACAGACAGCAGAGGAGGAAGAAGAATGACCATATTAAACAAAACACACACACACACACACACACATATATATATCAATCATTGAAATTAAAAAAATTGCTAATGTGTAATTTATTTAATTTTAAATGAAAAAAATTAAAGCAAATTTATAAATAAAATATTTTAATATACAAGTCAAGGAAAATATTTAAATATCATATATATAATATATATAGAGAGAAAAGTTTATTATTCCATTAATAAGTTCTTTTTAAATTCAAGTTTTCAGAGAAATTTGTAATTCCTTCATACTTAATTATGAAGGAATGTGTATTTTAAAATATAATAAAATTAAAATTAAAGTTTTAATGTGGCAATGCATATTGTAAATAAATATTTTCAATAACCATGTTAAGTAAAATATTTAATGATTATGTATGTATATATATATAAAAGGTCACATCTCACCAACCATCAATAATATAGAGAAGTGAAGGTCACATTGGATGTTAGTAATCAATGTTTTTTTTTTCTTATTTTGATTAACTTGGTTTTCATGTAATCGTGTTCCTTCATATATTTCGACATGAGGAGTTAGGGACAACTTTCCCTTAAAACGAAATCCAAAAAACATTTCTCCTCAAGTTTAAAAGAAGCATGTGTTATTTCTCCTCAATGCCATGGGCCAACATTAATCTAGATCAACCTATTTGATTTCCTACATTATGCTAAATAAGCTCCACTTATTGAGTCTTGATATCATAACCACAAAAATATGCCACAAGAACCTAAAATATCACGCTTCTATTACAAAAATCACATAGGCGTATATGAGTATTAACCTACATGTAATAAGGTAACTAAAGGAGGAATTTGTCTCTATTCATTAGAAAATCTAATAAATATGATATGTTTATGAAATGGAAAAATGGAATCACAAAAGATATTGAACCAACCACATTTACAAATTCACTGACTAAAAATTTCCAATCCCAATTACCAATGCAAACATTTATTTGCAAAATGGCATTGCATCAATCCCAAGAATTGTATAGTAAATGTTTAAGCAAGAGTAGCTATTGTTATAAATTTAAAGGCATATTATTCTTCAAAAAGTGGCAAGTAAAAAATGGACCTGCCAAAATTGGGCACAAATAGTTTTTTCCTACACTCATTAAAGGGTAAGACTGCACCCATGAATGCATGCAACTCGAACAACTTAATATGCTCACTTGCACAAATAATTAAATCCTATAGAATTGGTCTCTGTAAAATTGTTTCGAACAACAACCCCAACCCCCACCCCCACCCACCTCTTTTAGGATAGCTTTAGATAATAAAATTAACAACTATCCTATTCTTTATTCACACTTCAACAACTTATTAAATTCATTTCCACATTCATACAAAAACTTGCAAAAATATGAAGCTACATCCATTAAATAATATATTGATAAATTTCTAGTACATAAAAGCTACACTAAGTGAGACATTTATTCTTAATAATTGATATGTGCAAAATCTACAACTATTGAGGTCATTTGACAAAAACTTTACAAGCATGCAATCTACAACTATTGAGACATTTTGTCAAACAATTTGCAAGAATGCAATATACAACCATTGAGGAATTTTGTCAAACACCTGGAATCCATAATCTCTTAAGCCAATTTTTACATGAATCTAAGATTCTTCCTCAAGCTATTTAGCTCATAAAATTTATAAATTACTCCTTCAAATTTCGTAATATTAAAAAACGAGCTAAATCATCTTATTCTTTCACTAGAAACTCGGCAACACACACACATAGTTGGCATGAGTAATTTGTAAAATCGCCCAGATTTATGATTTCAATTCTGAAAAGCTTTTTTTTTGGAATCAAATTAGGGGTTATGGTGGGTAGTGGATCCCCTGCATAACGGTTTTGGGGCTCAAAGCCTTCGTTCTGGGCAAAAGTATGGTAAAGGGTCCGCGAAGTGTGCGGAGCGCGAATTGTAATGGGTCAAGTCCAAGGTTAGTCCACCCTAAAATATTATAGGTTAATCTAGAATGTGTCACCTTGCTCATGGTCCGCGGACCATCGAAATGTATAAATAAAGCAAGGATCTAGGTTTAGAAGTAGTTTTTTGGTAGTAGCTTGGATGGAGATGTAAAGTGTATGGGTTTGTGAAAGCAAGAAGTGCTCTGAGTCTGTAAGTCCGAGTCATGGGTGGTAGAGGTCAGAGTATGCTCTGTAGCTATGTGTGCAGAGGCCTAGTAGAGTCCGCAGCTATGTGCGTGGACCCCTGGAGCTGTGTGCACAGGGTGGAACTGGATTGTACTGAATGGAGGATTAATAAAGATAAGTATTTTGGAATTATTATGTATCTGATCACAGATCTGAATGTTTATGCTTAACTTATGGTTTTGTGATTATATTTAAGATTTATGATTGTGCACACTGAGTTAACTGTTAAATGCTCAGTTAAAGACCTTAAAAATAAATTAGATTTATAATAACTACAATAAGACTAAGGATCTGAGAAACCCCCGTCGCGGATCTTCGCGAAGGCTAGACAGCTACGCGGAATAGTGTAAGTGTGTAGATCGGGTTGTGACCCCTACTGATCTCATCAAGACATTTCTAGGGTGTGGAAACCTGGTTCCAACACCCTGCCATACTACCTCGGGTGAGACTTCAGTCCACGCTCTGCAGATTGTTGCCGAAAGGGCTGGTAGTGCAGGATTTTGTTTGGCTAAAAACTCTTTTGAACCTGGGTGAGGGCCCAATAAGCCAACAAATGTTTTCATTGCCAAGACCAAGATCTACCTAACGGATGCCTAATAACAAAATACTGGAACCCTACAAAGAAAGAAATTGAAGACTGGTGGGATCGAAGGGTTAATTTTTCCACCGCGAGCAAGTGGGGAAGAGCACACAGGAGTACAGTTTAGCATGACAAATGCGATCAAGTTGCCTATATTCAAAGGAGTAGGAAACAAAGATCCCGATCAGTTTTGGTTCGTAGTAAGAGCAGTGTGGGAAGCACATGGGGTCACAGATGATAACATTAAAAATGCCACATTGGTAAGTGCACTATAGGATCACACACTGACTTGGTATATCAAACACTCACTTGATCACCTGAATTCCATAATAGAAGAAGTCCAAAGTGCATTGAACAGAACACAGTCGATTATAGGATTCAAGGAGATCATGCCACTTCCAGGTGAAACCCCCTAGGATCTATATCAAAGGTTCAAAAGTACAATCCACAAGGATAGTATGATGCTAACAGATGCAGAACACCGTGTGTGGTTTGTGGCGTCATTAACACCACACCTAAGGACAACACTATCGCAATAGAAGCTCTCAACCCAAACAGAGTCATTGGAAATGGCGATGAGGTTGCACGAAATGCCGATACAAGATCCAGGGTTTGGAGTCCAACAAATCCATGCGCAACTACAAAACCTACATTTAGAGATGCAGTGTTTGAATAAGGATAGGGTGTCCCAGCCAAAAGTATGCGAAGAAGTGTGGTGTATAAAATGTAAGGGTCAGGGTCACAATAAGGATCACTGTCCTATGTTTGCGAACTATTTGGTAGGAGGGACACCGATGACATTGAGACTAGAGGCACAATCTGGTTTGAGTGTGTTCGCCACTCTTTAGTACATGATTTGTTAGGTAGGAGGAAAGCACGCAACAGACAACTATCACCTATTGCAGAAATATACCCAGATTCTATAACAGCTGTACTGTAATTTCTATAGATCGGCGGGTCATGATAAGCGAAAATGTCGAAGCTATGAACTAATGATGGATAAAACTCTAGCCTATCGAGTGCAGACGGAGATGCGAGGGCTCGATCCAACTGTAGAAATAGCACAAGGTGGCTTCCAAGGGTGAGGCCGAGGTCATGGGGGGATGGGGCCCAGGAGGGGCCGCAGACTACTAATTTGTTACAATTGCTGCGGCCTTGTGTTATGAAACCAGCTCACAAAAAGATAGAAACGAGAGATCAATGCCTTAGAATTCAGCCTCTTCGAGGAGGCAACCTCCTTTACATTACACAAATGAACAATTCTTGGATGATACAAATGACAAAACCTCCTTTCTATATATAGGATCTAAGGAGTCACAATATATAACCCAGCTGACCTAACAATAATAATATAAAGCCATAAAAATAACAATAGAGGGATTCTATGGGGCATAGTAATAAAAATATGGGGACAATAGCGGCACAACAATATTAATAAGGCATACAACTACAATAGTAATGGGGTAATCACTAGTATTATAGGGACCTAACATGCCCCTCTCCTTCAAAAAAATCGTTGTCCTCAATGCTTGAGTAGTTCTGGATGCTTTTGTATAAAATTCTCACCCTCCCAACATTGGTTTGGAATGGATAAAGGTGTTATGAAACCAAATCACAAAAAGATAGAAAAGAGAGATCAACGCCTTAGAATTCAGCCTCTTCGAGGGGGCAATTTCCTTTACATTACACAAATGAACAATTCTTGGATGATACAAATGACAAAACCTCATTTCTATATATAGGAGTCTAAGGAGTCACAATATAACCCAGCTGACCTAACAATAATAATATAAAGCCACAAAAATAACAATAGAGGGATTCTATGGGGCATAATAATAAATATATGGGGACAATAGGGTCACAACAATATTAATAAGGGATACAACTACAATAGTAATGGGGTAATCACTAGTATTATACGGACCTACCACCCTGGGCACTACGCTCGTGATTTTACCAACCTGAAAAAGATTATCTTGCCCATACTATGAAGAGTTTGATCATGAAATGATAAATTTTCTAAAGCTGATCGCACAAATGTGCAAAAAAGGGTTGTTGCAGCCCACTCCGACACAAAACATCCAGTTGTTGAGGTCTAAACCACGCGAAGAGGACCCCAACGTGAACATGTTGCTCAGAAGTCGCATGACCATGGGGAAAGATAAGGGGAAGAATCCTGAAGAAGAAACCTGGGTACGTAAGGCTCCTACAATGGAACCTGAATTTCACTTGAACCACGCAAAAGAAATTTTTAGGGAAGCCAAGAAGAGCTTCGTGGATGTCTCTACTTCAGGTAGTAGGGATCAACCAAAGATGGACTTAGACCCCTCATTGCTAACTACCTTCTTAGAGACATGTATGAAACTACTGTGTGATGATAATGTAGTTAAGGGACTACAAGAATTGATCACCAGGTGCGTAGGGTGCGGGGAGCTACGCGTAATCCAAAAAATGGGGAAGCATGCCCTACGTACCAGACATGAAATACGATTGACAGTGAAAATTGGTGAATATGAGATGGATCAAGTAATCTTATATCTAGGGTCGGCCGTGAATGCACTACCGAAGCAGACTTAGGAGCGCATGGGCAGGCCCACACTACATTGGTCTCTCATTCAATTACGAATGGTGAACAAAAAAAATATCTTGCCAATGGGAAGATTCACAGGAGTAAAAATGGATATTGATGGTGCGATCACGTAGACAGATTTCGAGGTAATAGAAATTGTGGATGACAGTAACCCTTACCCCGTGTTACTCGGAATAGAATGGGAAATGTATATGAATGGAGTTATTAATCTAAAGAAGTGGAAAATGATTTTTGAGACAAAGTCCCTACGAGTGAACATTTCGTTGGACCTCACTAAAGGACAACGTTACAAAGAGCCCATGCCAACGATGGAAGCGATGAAGAGCTAGATTGTATCTACAAAATAACTGTTTGACACCAGGATCAGCTACACCCTATTGTAGATAAAAGGACCTCGTGGAGGCACGCAGAATCTTACATGTTGGAGTCCAATGAAGATGATAAGCGATGGAACAATTGGTTGAGGGAAGTAACGATGCTAAATTGTAATATGATGACCAAATCCCTGTGTTTCGTAACCACCCAGGCATGAGATCTACCAACCTATGATGGACTAATAGCGGTGGACAAATTCTTGCACCAGTATGAGAGTGCAGTACTAGAAAGCCAGAGGTTCGATGCATTAAAATGGATGCTGTGCATGACTCCTGCGCATTGGTGGGGGACATATGAAGGGAATTTTGAAAGCTGGTATGACTGTAGAAGGATGATGCATCTAAGATTTGTGAAGCTAGAACTATGAATAATCGAGAAATACGATGGACGTGATGACCCGCACAGGCACCTCACAAAATGGACAAAAGCCTATGGAGAGGATCCCCAGCTGGAATGGGTACGTTTATTTTATCATACCTTGAATGTCATCCCCAGAAACTGGTATATTAAGACATAGCTGTGACATGGTACGGGAAAATGGGATATCTTGCGCGAAGGGTTTTTATTAACATTCTTATTTGAAGACCAATGGATGGACACCGTTGACGATGAGCTGCAAATTGTGAAAGCCGCTATCTTCAAAATACCACAATAACTAGAAGAAATCATTCAACCAAAATGGTCACATCAGTTAAGCCATGCCCTAGAATGTTACAGCCTACAAGTGGAGGATGATGACAATGACCCCTGAAACATTAACATCTCAGAAATAGAAGGAAGCTGTGAAGTTCGAGGACTGTCGATTGAGAACCCCAACATCACAATGCCACTAAAAATGAAACAGGTGAACCTTGGTATAGATTACGAGCCAAAGTACATGACTATAGGGGACTATTGGGATGATGCCATGGTGGATAAGGTTGTCGAGTTACTCTGTGAGTATCAAGACTTATCCCTGACCAAACTGATAGGGTTGAAGGGGATTCTCGGTGACCTGGGGGTGATGAAGATAACATTGAAGCTGGATGCGAAGCCAATTAAGCAGCGCCCCTACTGTTTGAATCTGAAGTATAAGGAAAAAGTCCCTAAAGAATTGGACAAGATGCTTGTAGCAAGAATTATTGAACCTGTCGAAGAATCTGACTAGGTGAATCCTATGATAGTGTAAGAGAAAAAATAGAAGGGTGAAATTTTAATCTACATGGATCTCTAAAAACTAAATGATGCCTGCATTCATGACCTATTCCCAACCCCGTTTACTGATGAAATCCTGGAGAATGTTGGTGGACATGAAATGTACTCATTCACAGATGGGTTCTTAGGATATCACCAGATCAAGGTCGCACCAAAAGATAGGAGAAAAAACACCTTCACGACCGAACGGGGATGTTTTGAGTACACTGTGATGCCCTTCGGGTTGAAGAACACGTCAAAGATATTTTTGCGCGTAGTAGTGGCTGCTTTCAAAGAACTCATTCATAAGTTTTTAGAGGTTTATTTTGATGATTGGATTGTTTTTGAGCTAGTCAAGAAACATGTTGCAAGCTTACGGTTGATGTTGGATACATGTCAACAACACTAGATTGTGCTAAATCTTAAGAAGTGTACCTTCCTCATTCCCTTCGGAAATTTGTTGGCCATGTGGTCTGTAGACAAGGCTTGATGGTGGACCCTGCAAAAATTGTTGTCATCCTCAATCTGCAAGCACCGCGCAGTGTCAAACAACTTCGTACCATGTTGGGACACACAGGGTACTACCAAAAGTTTATTAAGGTCTACACGCAAATCATGGCACCAATGGAACAGTTGTTAAAAAATGACACTACATATTGTTGGAATGGTTACTGTAAGAAGAGTTTGGAGATTCTAAAGGAAAAAATGGCATTTGCCCCCATTTTGGTGTTCCCAAAATGAGACATTGAATTTCATGTACATGTGAATGCATCGTGTATCACGTTGGGCGCCATAATCACGTAGGAAGGAGTGGAAGGCATTGATCACTCGATCATGTTTGCGAGTCGACGACTATCTAAAGTAGAAAATAATTACTCCACTACTGAGCATGAGGGATTGGCAATGGTATACGTGCTCTAGAAATACCGCCACTATCTACTTGGTGGGAACTTTAAATGTATGTTGATCATTGCAAGTTAAAATACCTTGTGAACAAGCCTGTGTTATGGGGGCACATTTGTATATGCTTGTTACTATTCCAAGAATATGATTTCGAGGTCGTCGTAAAGCCAGGATGCCTAAACGCAGGCCCAGATCACCTGTACCGAATTGAGAATGGTGAGGAGCCAACGAATTTGGAGGAATGACTACCTAATGCAAAACTCTATGTGGTGTGCATTGTGGATGGCCACTTTCAAGATATAATACACTTCTTAACTACAAGGACCGCACCACAGGGGTATTTAGTTTAGTAGAAGAAATAATTGGTGGTACGCACTACGGATTTCACTATTATCGCGGGGCACCTCTACAAAATGGGAAATGACAAAATATTATGATGATATGTACCTAAATTTGAATGAAGACAGATTCTCGCAGAAGCACACAGACAGGTTCTTGGAGGACATTATGCGGGATGGGTAATAGCACAGAAGATTCTTTGTGCTAGACTATGGTGACCAACTCTACATCAAGATTCAAAAGCGTACTGTCAGGCTTGTGATGTATGTCAACAAACTAGGAAACCATAATGAAGGGATGAAATCCCGCTCAATCTATAGGTGATGCTGCAACCATTCAAAAAGTGGGTGATCGACTTTGTGAGGCCCATCACACCTCAAAGAAAGACAGGTGTGTGCTATATAATCACCACAACATAATACTTGACTTGATGGGTGGAAGCACAACCGGTTAAGGACTCCACGGCCGCTACAGCTACGAAATTTTTATTTGAGAATGTTGACATAGTTTGGATGCCTGAAAGTTCTAATGAGCGACTGTGGAACGCACTTCCTAAATGAAACTATAAATGCACTTACTGAGGAATTCCAGGTATATCATCAACAAATTACGTCGTATCATCCACAAGCGAATGGGATAGTCAGAGCTTTCAACAAGATTTTAGAGACTACGTTAACCAAGATCTGTAAGGCACAGTGCAACGATTGAGATTTGTTCATACCTGCTGTGCTACGATTGTGTTGGGGTCCTATTGGGCAGCGAATGCCCCGCGTAATGGTTTTGGGGCTCAAAGCTCGTATTTTGGGAAAAAGTATGGTAAAGGGTCCGCAAAGTGCATGGAGCACGAATTGTAATGGGTTAAGTCCAAGGGTAGTCCGCCCTAAAATATTATAGGTTAATCTAGAATGTGTCAGCTTGCCCATGGTCTGCGGACCATGGAAATGTATAAATAAAGCAAGGATCTAGGGTTAGAAGTAGTTTTATGGTAGTAGCTTGGATGGAGATCTAAAGTGTATGGGTTTGTGAAAGCAAGAAATGCTCTGAGTCTGTAAGTCTGAGTCGTGGGTGGTAGCAGTTGGAGTAGGCTCTGCAGCTATGTACGTAGAGGCCTGGTAGAGTCCACAGTTGTGTGTGCAGACCCCTGCAGCTGTGTGCGCAAAGTGGAATTGGATTGTACTGAACGGAAGATTAATAAAGATAAGTATTTTGTAATTATTGTGTATCTGATGTATATATAAATTTTTATGCTTATGTTATGGCTTTTTAAGTATATTTAAGATTTATGATTGCATGCACAGGTTTTAACAGTTAAACGCTCAGTTAAAGACCTTAAAAATAAATCAGATCTATAATAATTGCAATAAGACTAACGATCTAAGAAATCCCCATCGCAGATTTTTGCGAAGCCCAGACAGTTGTGCGAAATAGCGTAAGTGCGTAGATCAGGTTGTGACCCCTCCAAACCTCATTAAGACATCCCTAGGGTGCGGAAACCTGGTTCCAGCACCCTCACATACTACCTCAGGTGAGACTTTAATCCGCGCTCCGCAGATTCTTGCCGAAAGGGCCAGTAGTGTGGGATTTGTTTGGCTAAAAACTCTTCTGAACTTGGGTCAGGGCCCAATAAGCCAACAAGTTACAAGTTCAAATGGTATGGATACCCCGTAATGTTGTCCCAAATCATTACAAAACCACCCATGGATGCAATTTTTTTAAACTAGCAAATGTTCTGACTCCTGGAATTTCATTTACAAATTTTATGAAACAAATGCCATGTAAACTTTAATATACACCCATGCACAAAAAATAACAATATATAATAAATCTATAATTACATATGCATTGACTAAATTCTTTTATAAACCATCTCATCTGCTGTAAGTGAATTGAAGGGTTTGAAACTCATCAAGCATTATTTTCATTCAATCATTCCTACAAACACATGGCAAGCATCTTCAGCTTTTGTAATACATATAGAGAAATACTCCGAAATAAGATTTAACGAGTGATTATTAATTTAATGCTTTATGTATCCTTACTTTTTATCTACATTTGCAAGGATTAGAAGCACATAATGACTGAAAACTACCTCCATCGTTTTATTTGAAACTCTTGGCTGCAATCATTCTTTTGCATTTTTATTTTGGGGGCTAATATAGTGAATCCTCAAGGTATATTTTTGGTATGAATCCATTCCTACTTCTTTGGTAGGCTACAAGTTAACACTCATTCTTGCATAATAATAAAAGAAAATAATAATAGAATTTCCCATTCATGGATTTTTCTAAACACTTGGCAACATATCCCAGAAATCTTTCTAAAAGATGCCTCTAAGTACCCATTTCAATTAAAATTAAACAAAACCATAACTCATGAAACTCTTACCCAAGTCCTTTCGAAATTATTTATTGCAATTACCTTCAACAATATTTGGCTTTCCTTTATCCAATGCTACAATACCAAGGTTAGTACCATAAATTATACCAATAATAATTCCAATCTAATGATCCATACATATATATCACTCTTAGTCTTCATTTTCAACTAGCCAATAAGATTCTATATAACATAAGCTTAAACCAAAATTAGATGCTTACTACAATTTAAATTTCTACTTTTTCTTTTATGCTAATGCTATAATACAATTTTAGGACAATTATAATTAGATCTGATGATATATTCAACTCCATTTGTTGAGAACATGATGTATCTTTGATTCCTTAACAAACTCATTTGAAGCATTTTATTTTCCACCCAACCATATCAAGGGGTAAATTCTCCTCTGGAATCCCTAAGCTATAAGAGCTCACAATAAGCACCAAAATACAATAGTAGAGAGATATACAATGCTATATGAGGAAGATAAATTTCACTTCCTTTTAATATCACTCATGGTCAACTCCATTGGGTAAAGCTACTTAGTAATTTAGATTAGCATTTCGATAGTCTCCAAGTCTCTCCCTCTCACAATATTCTTTAAATCTATCCAACTCTTGATATCACAATGGACCTCTCCTTTTTAACTAAGAAGACATGAGACACATATATAGGAGGAGCAAAAACTTCTTGCCATAAAGGAGGAGTAATATGCATGCCTTGAGAAAATGTAACATATTCCATTTAAATGAGTGTATCTCATGACATTAAGGAGAGGTATGCATACCTTAGTTGACGCGAGTGTGAGATATGCATTAAAGAGATCATAAGAGGAATCTCTTATGAAATGATTTTAATGAGTGCAAGAGGAATATTCTATGTCTTTGATGAGTGCATAAGAGATACTGTAATGTATCATTAAGAGATAGAGTTATGTGGATCCATGAGAGTCATCAACGAAAAAGGTGTGAAGTGAATTGTAATTCATTTTAATAATAATATCATAGTCTCATAGAGGAGGATAATAATAATAATAATAATAATAATAATAATAATAATAATAACAACAACAATAATAATAATGATTAAGTAAATATTGAACTATCAAGATTGATTATAGATAAGTTAAGTGATTTTTCTACAACTATACTTGATTACCAAATGATGCAAGGTGGTTTAATATTTTTTGAAAGTCATACTTGAGATGCTAGACATGACTTTCTATTTTTTGAAAATCACTTCATAATTGTCAAAAACGAGATTTTATTAAGGAAATTCATCCCTGAGCTACCCATGAATGGTATTTTTCTTACAGAGAATAGGGTTTTTTCATCCCTATTGCCTTCATCTCCGTGCCTTAGCAGATTGAGGACTCTGCACCCCGACCTACTCCAAATATCCAAGATTCCACACCTTGATCATTTCAAATATTTAGGACTTCACGCTCAAAACTTTTTATTATAGACCCTAAACTCTACATCTTTATCTTCCATGGATTTTAGACTCCACGCCCTAATTTCCATGGCTTCTCATCTACTCTACTTTGAAACTTCATGTTTCACCTTAAGGTACTAATTGTGAGCTCATACCCATTTGATGGCTCGTTGGTAAGGTATAGTTCCAAGACCAAGAATTGTGCATGACTTCTACATTCATTTTGTTTTTCAACAAATAACGTCCACATTCATTTATAATTTTAACATCCTTGTCTACAAATAACAATGTCCCCTACCACATCTTACTCAATACAATATTAGGCATATATAATCCTACAAATCATGTATCATGACTTCCACAGTCATTTATAATTTGAGCATCCTTGTTTGAAAATAACCAGGTCCCTTGCCACATCCTGCTTAGTACAATATTAAGCATATATAATCATAAAAATCATGTATCATCCATAAATCATAATTAACCATATGTTCCACATAACATGATCATCCATGGAACTCTGTGTCTCAACTCGGATCACCATCCATGTCATACACATATGTCCAAACTAGGATACCAAAAGAGAAAACATCAACAGTATGCACTTAACCAAAATCAGTCTTTATAATAAGAACGTAACAACTGTGTGACCCTAACTAGGTCTATGGCATACATGCATCTACATAATTTTAACATGAATAATCTTTAAATCAATGCATAAAAATTACCCTTTCCAAGTGTCATCAAAGCTATCTCACCAAGAAGGGACACAACAATATATATAACAAATGAAAAAACACTTATGATTAAAATACTTTACTAGAAAGAATATGGTTAAAATATTTTACTAGTGTGTAACTCAGGATCAATGTGACTTAGAATTAACTCTTATAATAGCATATGGGTAGGTTTGGTTTATTAGTTATATTGGGTTCTTGAGATATTCTCTCAACAATATTCTCTTTGTTTGGAATATATTAGATCTCTTGAGCACTAAATATGTGGATGTATTTTGGCTTTGAAAGGTAATATAAAATTTTGTTTTGTGTGTATTTCTGAGTATTATGTCTCAAAATTCAATTTCTTTGTCGATATCAGAACCTACTCTAGCTTGTTTCCTTTAGGGGAAGGTCAAGGAGATGAGGGAATCATGAGTTTTATTGTTTCTATGCATATATTAGTATAGATCTATGTGCTATGTGAGTATAGTGTGTTCATCTAGAGATTTGTGTGAGATGTGTAAGTAAGAATCCGCATTCAGTTTTGAAAAAGGTAGTGTTTGCACATTATCACTATTTCCATGGGAGAAATATATGTACAATGATTATGTGTTTTGGGTGGGTTGCGGATCTGTGTGAAAGAGGCAGAACCAACTTAGGATTCACCCATTACTTAAGAATTGATCCAACGGCTTTGAAAAGATTCTAAATTTTGGAGCATCGTGCATTAAGGCACAAAACAATTATGGATCTAGATCTAAATTCCAAGGGAACATGAGTGTGTAAGTTTTTTGCGTGAATAATCATTTATTTGATTGTTGGTGTCTTGAGGATTGTTAGGTATCTAATTATTTTAAATGATAAATATTATTTCAGTAAGCATTTCCCTTGTCTTGTTGACAATTCTCGGGTGATTCAATCTATCAATTAAGACCCACCATTCTTTGCAACAAAGTGACGAAGTTGTGAGGCAACCATTACTGCCATTGATGTGCTTATGCTCCATAAAATTTAACTAGAGCTGGTGAAACGACGACCACGATGGATGATAACGATGAAATTTAGCCATAGGAAACAATGAAACAAGATGCCACGTATATATAGGGAGAATGGAAATCTCATATTTGTATGGAATCTTTAAATTTAATGGACACTGTTGCCTTGATTATGGTGCTCGCTCAAAGCTGCAGGTGTGCCATGTGAACATTACCACCACCCAATATGGGGGTTTATCATCTGGTGAGAAACTTAATTCAGGTCATTGGTCCCATGTGAATAGTGTGGTGAGACAAAGTTGTACATATCTTAATGGAATAAAGACAGATGTTGGCCATTTGTATGTGATAGTTTTGAACTTGAATTTTTCTCTGGGCGTGCTTGAAGTTGATGTATGAAAATAATTTGATTTAAGAGTGTTCTCTCAATTGTGCTTCAACCATGTGACGAGATGGAGAAAGACATGAAAGGACATCTTAGTTTAAACCTAATCAAGCATTTTGTAGCATCCCAAATGAATAAATAATCAACATATCTAGAATATTTCAATGTTCAAATTGAAATACTAACAAGACAAACAAAGAATATAAGGGATTTAAAAATAATATGCAAGCCTTATTTGTATTACTAATTGGAGAAAATAGTACATGCCCACACATTAATATTGAAGCCCCTGCAATGACATGCACAACTGCTCATGAAAAGAGAAAACAAAGACACTGAAGCATAATTGTGGACCCTGAATGGATCCACCAGATAATTACACCCATAGGGTTCTCTCAACAAATACAAAATAGATAGATGATTCAAGATGATCCCAATTTTAGGATCCTATCCCCTTTTATAGACTCGATGGACTCGCTAGAAAATTTATTTTATTTATTTCCTTCAAAAAATAAATGCAAATACCATGGTAAATACCATGGGAAGATTTTGTCCAGTTTGACTATATCAAGAAAATGGAATATTACAAATCATCTCACCCAAAGATTGCTTTCCCTCAAGCATCCACTTCTATCCACAATAAAATCATATGTATATTGATACTAAGATCCCATATAAACCAGTGTGTTATCCCATGTCTCCATTCTAAATGATCTTGAATGGCTCCTTCAATACCTAGATCCCAAACAATCCTCTGACCAATATTTCCCCTAATAGATTCACCTAGATCCCAATGCCACCTAAGTTGTGGGACCTATGGGTTATGATACCATCTCAACCCTCCATCGTTGCCTATACCTTAAGCCCAAAGCTACAATATGCTCTTGGCTAAGGGCATCCTCATAGGAATCATCCCATAAATAAAGTTCCAACTCATAATATCTCTTCAATCCATGTCATGGGAAGGATCTAATGCATGAATTCCTTCACATGGAATAAGTATACCATGTTGATGTTGCCCGATGCTCAACGCATTCTGCTCCACCTGGTCACCCAGCATGATCCATTTGTAAAACTTTTCCTTGCTCTCCCCCAACGTATAAAGGTGGGTTGGTAGTGATGCAAGCCATGTATATGTACTCTTGTAGAGGGCTCCTCTAGAACTCCCAACTATACTCCTCTTGCTACCTAGTGAGGGATTTGAGCCGTTGCTCAAAACTAGACAAATTGAATGCTGACTTGACACATACTCTTATGAGCTCCTCAATTTTCTTGTTCTCTTGTAAGATATTTCCTCAAACTGTTTGAATCCTCTACTTCAACATCATAAAATCTTTCTTAAAATGCTTAATCCTTTCTTGGCAGTCTCGTGCTAGAAATTTTTGGGGAAATTCTACCTAATTTGTAAAACTTTTCCTTGCTCTCCCCCAACGTATAGTGAATGCCTAGCAATCACAACTTCAGCATGAGCCTTTAATCGAATCTCTTGAAATGGATCATCATGTATACTATGTTTTTCATGCTATTGCTCATGACCATCCTCATCATGTCGGTTCACTACTACTGACTCCTCACTTAAGTTTCATTGAACGTCTTCTCCCTCACCTTCTCCACTTGTGAAGACAATATGTTTTCCATCCTCTTCAGTGGTCAAACATAGATGCACTCATGGACTGGTATTTATACTTAAATACTCATATTCTTTATGGAAATCCTCCTAGAGACCTATGAACTCAATTGTATAGGAGTCCACCCCATCAACACAATTAGGTAGAATTTCCCCATGCACTTTTAGATGCTTTCCATCCTCTAAGTCTCTCTGAATAATATCACAATGGTGCTCACCATCCTTAAAATCAATAGACCCAGCTATAGAAGACTCCCCATGATCTGAAGGAATTTCCTCTTGTTCAATCCTCGTTCCCTCCTTCCTATCACCTAGACATGAATGATTATGTTCCCAAGGTACCTTGCAGTTAAAAGCATAGTCCTCTCCTTCTTAGTTCATTCTTACTCCTCTCCTTAGTTCATTCTTACTGTAGGTTTTACTACCTTTTTTCTTGCTTCCTCCATCAATTGTTTTAAGCTCCTTCTTAGTCAACACCCTTCTAAGAATTTTTTTTTTTTTCATGAACAACTTCTCAACAAGATCATAGGTGACTCATGATACAATTAGTTCCTTTCTTCAAATGGTAAACAATTTGGATCTTAATATCTTGTAGGTGTAGGCATGTCCTTATAAAAATAAGGACATAAAATTTTGGATTCCTGTTTTGAAACTGTCTGGATGAGCTAATGTAATGTTGGTGTAAAAATTTTGGAACACCTAAAAGATTAAGTCCTCACGTTCCAGATTCAACATGAATATGTGAAAGCTGAATTCTTTCATGAGTTCTAAGATTATGCGCTACTTCTAAAAGGTAGGAAACATGATGTTGTTTAGGAAACATGATGTTGTTCAACCCACGAAGTGATTCTACTATCAACTGCAATATCTCCCTCATGATATCATTATTGTAAGGTAGTAGTGGTGATGTTAAAGCCATGATACTCCTGAGACAAGAAGCAACTGTGAGCCTAAATTCTTCACATGCATGCTCTAAGAGTTTGCGTTGTATCAACACAAGCATGGATGACTTGAGAGCCTAACTAATTTTCTTCCATTTTGGCTACCCTAGCCCAGACACACATGTGTCTAAGTCCTCTAACTTATGAAGGTTTATAACTGACTTCATTCGTTGTAGCTCGGATTAAAGTGCGAAGATCTTAACCCCTCTTCCATGTCCTTCCTTCACTTCCCATGGGTGCATTTTCTGTAGAATGGCATAGACACTTTTCAAGAAAGGCTTGTTTTTTTCCATCTAAACTAGTATTGCTACAAAAAGGCCCCCATGTTTCTTCTATTTCATCTAGAATTTTTTCCATAATTTTATGGGAATTTTCTAGGGAAGGTCTCATCTTCAAAGAAATAATTTTGTCATATCCCTTTGGCTAATTGCACTAGATCAACAATTCTAAAGGATCAGAAAGAAAACACCCCATCATAATTTATTTCTTTTTATAGCAAACGTGCCAAAAACCCTCCAATAAACCACTACTTTATTTACAAATGAAATTACCAGTTGTACTGTCTTTTTTTATTTGTTTATTTTTATTTTTTTCCCTTCAAAACTATGAAACAATGTAAACACGGTTGACGAGAAGTCTAGTTCTCTGAATCAAATGTTAATCTTCTTAGCCATTAACCCTCAAGTGATCTAAGCCCCTTGTTATTCCTTTATGGCAGTGCATAAGTCCACGGTTGTGGAAACTTGCTCAGTGCTTTATGAATTGATGATAATTGTTTATAGGTTTCAATAATTTGGACCACATAGTCCCAGGTGTTCAACTTTGTCATGCCACGAACCATCAACCAATAGTCAAACGATGTGGTTACCGACCACACTAGATTGGATTCCTCAATTCTATAATTCATGATAATTGTTTATAGGTTTCAATAATTTGGAGCACATAGTTCCAAGTGTACAACTTTGTCATGCCAAGAACCATCAACCAATAGTCAAACGATGTGGTTACCAACAACACCTGATTGGATTCCTCAATTCTGTAATTCGTCCAGTTGCGGCAGTTCTGCTTAATGAAGGTGATCTCGTTTACCTATTTATAATAGACTCAATGGATTTCAATCCTTAAATTCAATGCTTTACAACTGTAATAAATGGATGACCAGGTCCCATAAACGTGTGAATGGAGGTTCAGTTGAATGGCAGCGCTGCTCCTACACTCCTACATAACCAGTTTCTTGTCCAACATGCCAAATTTGTTGCCCTATGCTCTTAGTCGACATATGCACCCACGACCTTTAGCCCACTACTTTTTGACTCGTGACTTGTTCACAACTTCACAATCCCACGGTGTTCTCACGATTCTCCAAACTGTAAGATAAGCATGTTGTCCCTTAACCCCTACAACGACAATATTGTTATGTTGGCACCCGTACAACCATTCAACAAAAAACTTTAAACCATGTGTGTCAGAATATGGCCTGTTGGCCCCTTGAAGTCTGTGGAGTGACTGAATATGGTTTTCTAATACTGTGCACAAAAGTATGGCCAATCGACCTATGAAATCTGTTGAATGAATGGTTTTGGCCCTGTGCTCTTTGCTATGACATATTATGACATTTATATGGATCATGTCCTCGGCTCCAGGACATGTGGGGCTTTACGACCTTAGTTTCATAAAAATCCCTAGAAAAGAGGATTTTCTGGAAGTCCGTTAACAATTTGACAGTTAAAAGATCGTCCTTCCAGAGCTTAATGGTTTCTACACGGAGTCTTAGATATCAACCTATTAATGACCAGGTACCATAAACAACCCATATCTAATGTTTCACTTGCACGAATCAAAACATAAAAGACCAACCAAGGTGATATCAAATACCACCAAAGATGGGAATGTTGGCTAGGGTGAGAATAAATCCCACCAAAGTTCCCTACATAAAACTCTTAGACTGGAAAGATACATAACTATCATACCACTATAGGATCCCAAACAGTTAAATGAATGATAGATATGGAATATTTTAGCATTCTAATGGAAATACTAACAAGCAAAACATAAAATACAAGGATCTAAAAATAATATCAAACACTTATTTATATTATAAATTGAAGAAAATAGTGCATTCCCATACATTAACACTGAAGCCCTTATAATGGCATGCACGACTACTCATCAAAAGAGAAAGAAAATACACTAAAGCACAACCATGGACCGTCAATGGATCGACCACAAAATTACACCAACTGGGTTTTTGTCCCTGGGAGCAAACTAGAACTTGCCTCACCAAGTTCTCAATAAAGACAAAATAGATAGATAACTCATGATTATCCCAGTGTCAAGCTCCTATCCCCCTTTATAGGCTTGACAGACTCTCTAAAAACTTTATTTTACTTTTTTCCCTCAAAAGATGAAAGCAAATACCGTGGGCCAATACCATGGGCCAATACCACGGTAAATACCATGGGTTGATTCTCTCCACTTTGATTATATCAATAAAAGGGAATATCACACATTCAAACATGGATTTTACCTTGATGTCATTAGCGTTAAATGAGGCATGCGAGATTGGTTGTTGCTTTCATTTCTAGGATGTTTTGTAGTAATTTATTGTTTTTATGGTTGTGTGGTGCACAAAAAAGTGGAAACTAGCTAGTAATTGATAGTATATGACCATTTGTTCATACAATTAGTACATTGAAGTACCAATTATTGAGAGAGAAACATATTGCAAAATAATGGTTCTCCACATTCTTTGGTGCCAACATAACATATCGTTAAATTGGTTATGTCATACTGTTATATGTTGATGGGCCTTGTTGTTTTTTTGATGCTTCAAGAAAATCAATTACAAGTTATCATTATTTGTATGTAAGTGTGTATATGTAAAGAAGGGAAATTGCATGATTAACTTCTGAAGACATTCAATACCCAGATAATTGTCAGATACAACGAACTATGTCATCCAACAAATGGGAGTTTGTCCATAGGATGCTTCAATTATTTGACTATTTTTTTTTACAACTATAACAAGCTATGTAACTTGGAAGAATAAAGTATGTAAATACTGTTAATCATTACAAGTGCATCAACGATGGTAGTTGTACTTTAAATGAGTCAAGTGGGAAGCTCGAAGAAAGTGTTAGAGAGAGAGTGTGGTCCATACGATTTCAGAGTGGGTAGAAGTGTCATGGAAGACCATATCAGACATATATGACTTATATGTGAATTGTAATTTGTGATTCTTTCTGTAATGTAAGCATTAAGGGGGGACTTAGAATTAATGATTACAATAACATACAAGTAGATTTGGTTTATTATTTAGATTGGGTTGTTCATATATTCTCTCTAAAATATTCTCCTAGTTTGGAATGTGTTGGATCTCATAAGCACTATGTATAGAGATATTTTGGATTTGACATGTAATATACAAATATAATTTTGTGTATATTTTTGAGTAATATATCTCCAAATTCAATTTCTTTTTTGTGTGTGTAGTTCTTTATAGGCTCAACATGAGTTACCACTTTTATATCTATATATATATATATATAATACACTAATCCAATCACCAAATATTTAGAAAAATTAACATTTATCTAACTACCAATTTTTACTTTTAAAAAATTATACTCAAAAATTGAATTACTCTCAACACTTCAAAATTATATATATATATATATATATATATAATATTCAACGTATCCCATAAACCTACTTCATAATACTACAATGAACAATTAAACTACTCCTATAAACTTGTAAGTTTATATTATTGTCTTTTAAAAACATCAAATTTATTATTGACTTATTTATTATTAAATTAAATACTTATTAACTATAAAGTCTACCATACGAAATTATTTCAAATTCTTCACAATTTGTCATTGAAATTACATTACCTAACCCACTACCTAATGTTATAAACTATTTAACGTCAAAGGGTACGATTATGAAATATGATCGTGACCCCTCTCCTATTATGTTATGAGATGTTAGGCATCATTCTCGGATATCCTGCATGCAATGTGAAGTAATAACACTTTTTACATTTGTACTTCACTTGTACTTTTTACATTTCTAATCCATTCTCATCAAAATAATATCTACTTCATGTGAAATTTGTCATAACTGGTTTTGTTTTAATGGTTCATGTGGAAATTGGCAAACTGTATTGTTTTGTTTTCATGGTTTGTTCTTTTTAGTTGATGTATTTTTTTTACTGTGATCTAAAATTATAATCAAATATTTTGTAAATATTTTAATTATTTTTTATTAAAATGAATTATATTTATTAAAGTTAGTGTAATTTTTTGGATTTTTGTGTCGGAATTTGTTTAAAAAATTTTAGATGAAATTTTGATATGTGTTATTTAAACTGGTTTTTAGTGTATTTTTTGGATTAATTTGAGGTGAAATCTGATGTGTGTTATTTAAAATGATTTTTTACTATATATATGGATTCAACACCCTGAAAAACCCTAGGGCACTTCGATTGTGCAGGGGTTACCCATCAAGCTTGTGATTTCAGTAAATTCTTGCCGGATTTTAAAGAAATAAGACCAGAAAAACCCACGAGTAAAACTTGGAAAAAGTTGCACTAAAAAAAACTTGTAAAAAAAACTAATTTTAAAATCAAAATAAATATTTAAAAACAAATTTTTACTTAAGTTATAATTTTTTTTCCAAAAAATTAATTAATTTTTTTGTATATATAAATCTAACCTTTTAAAATATAATTATATTATTAATGTGACATTAATTAATGAATTTACTTAGAAAAAATCTATATTTAAAATAAGAAAGTGTATTGTAATATAATGATGACTAAGACTTCACTAACTAAGAGTAATATAATCTAATATGGGAAGCATTAAGGCCTATTAGGCTTCAGATTGATGGTGAGTGTGTGCATTCTTAAAGCACTCCATGCAATAGGTCGCTAGTCCAAATCCTAGTGACATAAAGGCTATTAAGATAACCATTCCAACATCACTATAGTTAAAAGGTCAAGAATGTTGGTAGTGTAATAAGGAGTTTGAAAAGCAGATAGAAGGTGAGTATCAAATGGACAATCTAAGAGAAAAGTGATTCATCCTATCGGCTTATCAGAATTTGTTTTTATCTTAATAATGTTAATTTTCCTCATAATATTGGTCAAGATAGTGAGATATTTTTTATTTTCAAAATTGAGGTTGATCACCTCGTATAATATTTTAGTCTCATTTTTTCTTCCTCTAAATCTTTATGGCCTCACAAATTTACCATAAACTTTAAAATAATAATATTTTTAATATTATCTCTATTTTGCAATTTTTTTTTTTTTTTTTTTATTTATCTTTTTTACTTTTAATGATGTACCAAAACCACAGTATCTTTATGTCATTTCATCTTCACCAAAAAATAGATAATTTTTGGTTAGAATTATATAAAAAACATACAGATTTAATCACAAAATAAATATTCAGTATTTCTTTTAATATTAGAATTGTAAATCATTCCATTATTTTTTAATTAATCAAATATTAATATCATTTTAATACCCATAATATTCAATTAATTATATAATATATATATAATTACTATTAATTAATTAATTAAATACTAAAATACAGAAAATGTAAAATTAGTATTTAATTTAATTAATATTTAATTACGTAGGGTATATATATATGACCACATTAAAGGTAACATTGCAGCTATGGAATATTTAATCTTATAGATAGTATTAAATGAAACATTTGAAATTGGAATATAGAGTTTAAGATACTATAATAATGGAACATTAAGACTAAAACTATGACTAAAACTATGATCGAGGTTATATGAATTGAATTAAACGTTAAATAATACAATTGGTTTACACATAAAATATATATA
>APFE031347004.1:37177-81800 GCA_000404065.3 Pinus taeda
TTTTTAAAGAGAACTAATATATATATATATATATATATACTCTGACTGTTCTATCAAATTGTTTTGAATTTCACATCAATAAAAAAATACAAAGCTATTATTCTTACACAACATAATTTTTAAAACATCAAAGTGTTATTACTGTCACACATATCACAATGAAAAAGTACTGCAAGGCTGATTTCTTTTTCATATACATTGAAAAGAGAAAGGATGAAGATTTCAGAGAAAATTATTGGAAGACATCACTACCTCTGAATCTTTTTTAATGTGGTTCATTATACTAATCTAGTATTAACTAGCAAAAAACAAAAGTTTTAACACATCAAATTGTTATTACTCTCACATATATCACAATGAAAAAGTACTGCAAGGCTGATTTCTTTTTCATATACATTGAAAAGAGAAAGGGTCAAGATTTCAGAGAAAATTATTGGAAGATACTACTACCTGTGATTTTTTTTTATTTTTTTAAATGTGGTTCATTATCTCAATCTAATATTAACTAGCAAACAACATCTACTTGCTATTTCGAAAAAAAAGTATGTAAAGTACTCAGGAATATGTGAAAATTGTTATTATTCACAGACAAGATGTGAGTGAGTACAATCAACTCAATGATTATGTTCAGAGCAAATCACCGCTCTGCATAACTAACCGACATACATACCGATTTCCTAAGAGTTTATGGAGACGAACTATGAGTTCTTCCTCGTCGAGAGTAATGTTCCCCCTCTTAATATCGGGCCTCAAATAATTCATCCATCGAAGCCTGCAACTTTTTCCACACCGCAGCAGACCTGCAATATCACAACAAAGTCAGCTTCACATCCAAACTTCTAATACCACACAGAAGATCTGCCTCTGCAACATTCTTCATCAACAAGAAACATTCTTGTTGTTGACTCAATGGCGGTTCAACAAATTCTTATATCCAAGGAAAGGATTAGGGACAACAGATCATCATTACCTGCTTTCTTGGGCAGAGCTCTCCATTGGCCTTCACCATGAGCTTCAATGTATTTTGTCAGCAGCAGATCCTCCCTAGCAGTCCATGGACCTCTGTGCAAACCAACTTTTGAACAGCACGGAGCGCGGCCCATTTCCACTGGATTCCTATCTATATCCCCTTGTGCAGGGACAACCAAAAGCATGAAAAGAAGAAGGCAGACAGGTTTGTTTTCATCAGTTTATGAGCCTTGATTCTCCCATTACAAGCTACACCAAAGGGAGGAAGAGGAATATCCTGTCACAATCTCCTCCTCCTCTTAGGTATCCACGTATTCATATACACAGAAGCTTTGAGAAGGTAAGTGAATCTATATAAGCCCAGGGAACGAAGGTGAAGCACGAGTCTCTGACAGGATCTAATTAGAGATGCCCATCAGCTCTGTAATAATCATTTTAAACCAATACCGTTGCTATCACATTGAAGTTTTTTGCTCCCATGCATTAAATATTGACCCTCCTATCAGCCCTTCTTTCTAACTCCATCTGCCATTCTTTTACCATATACTTTGACAGGGGAGTCGATGCCGTTTTTAACTTGGAATCAACCTAAACAATCGAATCTTGATAATATAAATCATTTGTCAAACCTAATAATACCACACACAATATACGCACATACAATACTGTTCAGATTCTTCGGAGCTATGTCCAATCATTAGCGCAATACGGGGTATAATTTAAATTACTATATTCATGACTTTGCACGTTTAGAGTCAAACTTATTTGGCACTGTAGCTCAAAGAATGAAAGGTATGCGCGTGTTCGAATGAATATGCATGTGTTTCGTAATTTCTACATTTCCTAGATCGTAGAACTAGTAAACCTCGCCAGTCAGGATGTCTGCAACGTTATCGCGAGCGCTACCTGTCTGAGGTAGGAGCCAGAAAGACAGATCAATCATCTGTTCCCGCGCGGGTCGAAAACCAACTCCACGAGTAAATATTCCCGCAATTTATGTAGTCCACGATAAGAAAACGCCCGTTGTAATCAGAACCACGATGACTCGCTAAAAACATAGGCCCATTATAAAATATATATAATATTTTCAAAAATTTATTTATTTATTTTTTACCAAAAAAGAGATTAATTTATTTATGTTTTTAAAAAGAAAAATGGTGGAGAAGCCCATCTTTAGATAATTTTTTTTGTAAGCTATAGAAGGATCTATTCTATTATAGGCAACTAAGAAAAAATATGTACATGCAAAAAGTGATCTCAACCCGCCCCGAGGGGAAACCGGGTCTGTTGATCGCTATCAGTCTGGGAATAACAATCCAAAGCATGTAAACATACACCACAAAGTCTACAATAAGTATCTTACTCTACTTACTTATAGCATTATGATTCTACCTACATACAGCATTATAATTTTACCTTCATACATCCCTATACCAGTGGAGGAACATTTTCAAAAAACAGGTTCTCCTAACGATTTACAGAAGGATTAAATTGAAGACAAAAACATAAGGACTTAGTCTACCATGACTTCCGTCTTGATCTCCTCCTTGCGCTGCCCATTAGTTATCTTTTTCAGCATAGTTTGAATTTCCTCTAGCCTGGTATCCTGCATCTGGATATAGACATGTAGATTTTTCATCTCCCTTCTTAGATTGGGGATTTCTTGAGCCATTTCAATCATCTCTTCTGCTACCTGTTCCATGGCTTTTGCTATTAATCCTTTCACTACCCAATAGACATGCAGGGCTTGTTTATACAAGGATAACCGACCCCTTGTGTTTCCTGGGTTAGGTAAAAGGATGCTCCAGTCCTCCGTTTCAAGGTCGGAGGCTTCCTGCAACATATCGTTCTCCAACTCTTGGATAATTCTTCTGATATCCTCATTCGTCCCTTCATTATACGCCTTTTCTGTGTCCTGAGCCATCTGCTCAGTTGTTCTTCGTCCTCGTTTCTGGCGATTTGTATGTTGCATCTCGGCTTCACAAGCATCATCTTGCCAGCTTCTTCACCGTCCCTGCGACCTCTACCTTTGCCTCTACGGGAGGGTTTTCCTCTGTTGGTGTTTCGGCTGCCTTGCCCTTCCTCAGCCGTCGCCTTTCCCTTCTATTCTTCCCTGCCAGCTTCCATTACTCCCTCACCTCGACCTTCTTCTTCTCCTGATTATTCACCCTCCCCGCTCTTCCACTAGTTGGCAGATGTTTTTTAGCTTTCTCGGGATGTCCTCGCACCTTAGTTCTTAGCCTAGCTTGCTCCTTATCATTCTAAGCTCCCTACTTATCTTTGTCCTGGCCAGCTCCCTTTCTCATCTATATTTTCTCCTACCCTCCTTCTTCTCTCCGCCATGTCTCCTGCCCTTTCCTGAGTCGGATACCCGGTTTTCTTTGACTGTTATTCTCTGCCCTCACCACTTTTTTAATTTTCTGGTTATCTTCTGCTTTGCATTCGTCGGCTCTTAAATAATTATCATTACCTATCCTACACTCCACCACCCCAACTTCTCCATCATTCTCCCTTGCTCTCACCATTATTCCTTCTCCTCCACACCTCGATTTTCGACCACCTCTGCATGCCGACTCTGCATACATGAGGCTGATTAATTCAGGAGGTGGCTTGAGCTTCCACGTCCTGCTTGCCATCATTTCTCTGCATCGTGTCCTTTTCTTCACCCCGATTGGGGTCTGGCTGGAGCCTTGATCAAGGTCATGTTGTGTCATTATTGTCTAGTTTTATGATTTGATTTAAATTTTCCCATCTTGTTCCTGCTGAGTGGGTTGACCAGATGCTATCCACTTTCCCATTTGGTTCATTACATCCCCAATTGGCAAGGTAATCCGCTGCTTTATTGCCTTCTCGCCTAACATGGTGGATGATCTTATAATCTATACGCTTCATGATTTCTGCCAGGTCTTGAATTAGACCCGCCGTCCTCCAGCTCTTTGCCACCTGATCCCATTCCTTTCCATTATTTAATTTTCTGATGGTCTCTATTACTAAATTTGAGTCGCCTTCTATTTCTAGCTTCCTATATCCATTTCTTATTGCAACTCTGATTCCTTGATAGACAGCCATAAATTCCGCTTCATTGTTACTCATTATCCCTCCTCTGTCTGCATAAATCCACCTCATTGTTACTCATTATCCCTCCTCTGTCTGCATAAATCCACCTGGTGTGGCCTTGGCTATCTCTGAAGATCCCTCCGAATCCTACTGGCCCTGGGTTACCTTTGGAAGCCCTGCCAAAGTTTAATTTGATAATTTTGAAAGGAAAACAATAAACCAATAAAATCAACATCAGCATAGATCCATTATCCATTTAAAACCGATGTAATAAAAGTCTAGACGGATCAAATTTCTTCACCTGTAAACTTTTTTTAGAAAGAAAAATACAATATGTTAATATAAATTAGTAAACATAAATATTTAAATAATATTTAAATATTTTTGAAAAGTATAAGAACATTTTATTCACATATTTTTTTACTTTTAATTAATTTACATCCTATTTTTTTTTTTTAAATTATAAAATACATTATTCTTCAATTTAGAACATGATTTTTAAGTTCTAATCTTATTTTAAAGAGAAATAGATGACGGACATACTTACACATCCCCTCAAACTAGGTTGTAGCATGAGCCAACAAACTCGCTTGTGGAATGAGCCTCTTGGCTCAATGATAAAATTAAACTTCTTTCTAAAGTTTAGATTCTTGTTTAATCATAAATTTTCAGTAAATCTAGTTTACTAACTAGCTCAATGATCCTCTGGGTTCAATGATAAAATCAAACTTCTTTATAAAGTTTAGATTCTTGTTTAACCATAAATTTTTGGTATATCTATATATCTCGCTTAGGTTTGAAGTTAGGCCTCAGCCATGTTTCTCTAACTACTAATTCAGGGTGATTAGAAAAAAATTAATGAAATCAAATTAGTTGTGAATGTAATTTTTTGTATGGTCTCTTAGTACAACAATGAAGTGAGATGTGATATTTTTTGTTGGTTTCAAAGTTTTACTAGAAAATCTTTGCCTGAGTGTGATAAGGATGAAGGAGTAGATTCCTCCACCTTCTTGATTTCTTGGTTATTATTAAATCATAAATTCCAAATATATATTTAACATATAAACTCTTAAACATACTCAGAATTATAATAATACCTGTTAAGTTTGATGGTGCATCTCACCTAAATTACTATAATAAATTACCAATATATTTATCATCACAAAAAACTAAATAAATAAATAAATTTAATTTTCAATATTATTTTAATTTACATTAAATATAATCTTAATCTCCATAATTGACATACTAGGAACTGAAATTCCCATAAAGATAAATAAATAACAATTATTTCCTGCAAAATTAACTAAATTATATATGTAGCCTAATATGTCATGTGTTTATGGTGTAGTGTGAATGTAAATCTCAAAAGAAAAATATAATAGTAAAATAATAATAATAAAATAAATAAATATTTTGAGTAAGGTATTTTTAGTTTTTTTTTTTTTTTTTTTTTTTGTTTAAAGACTAATTCTATTAAGAAAGTAAAAATATTTACAGAGTGGTCATGGCCTCAAAGGAGGTACAGGAAATTCCATCCATGCAGACAGACAATTCAAAAATTGGGATTAACCTGATACATACGCCCAGAGCTGTATAGATAGCTCTTAGAAAAAGATAGTTTGTAATCTAGAACTATACTGACTGAACTGCCCAACTGTTCCTGAGCGGAAATACAGACCCAAAAATTTGACACTATAACTTGGCTATAAGCCTGAGACAGAGAGATGTTAAGAGAAGCCATATAGGCAATACAAAAAGGAATGGAAAACAGAGAGAGAACAAAAGAAGCAACCAGAACCTAGAAGTCTTCAGATAGCAGAATCGTTTTTCGGAACCTCCTCCTCCACAGAGAAAGGATAGCCCATCCACGTGTCGTCCACATTCTCCCTGTGAGCTGAAGCGTTGCCATCTGGAGGAGCTTCCAACTATCGCGAGCTATCTGAGCCATCCGTCGTTCAATTGGAAGCATGGCATTTTGTTGAATGCTAGCAGAAGGCATGGAGATGTCGCCCTCAGTTCCTTCCACTTGCAAATTGCCGCCATGGAACCCAAAACCCACATTTATCCTCTACTGCGCGCTGCATCCTTGAGATTCAGTGGAAGGGGTGTTCGTATCAATAGTAGGCCTAGCTTCTTCCTCTGAGAAAATAACTGTGATGCTTGCTGAAAGAACAGGTTGGTTAAGATGACTATGGAACGTGAAGTGGGTAGTCTAAAAGGAGTTATACAAGAGAGGCCTACTGGTTTCAGAGATGGGAGAGGCCGAGGCTAGCGGTATGACAGGCGGAGGAGCAGGCTGAGAGTGCCCACGCCCTCCACGACCACCACCATGGCGGCAGCTACCATGACGACAGACCATTGACACAGTAACATGATAGCCCGGGGGAGAGGAAGAACAAAGGATGAAGCACTTGCCAAGGTGAGGGTGCCTGTAATGGCTCAGAACCCAAACATGCAACTCCACCTTCAAACCAAGATAGGACTGTGAAACCGGCGATGAGAGCATGGGGGGAGGCTAGGGGTATAAATCAACAGGAGGAGCCGGAGCTGCCATCAAAACCGAACCAGGAGATATTTCTCGAGCCCTCTGCGTAATCAATTTCACTGATCAGCCTGCATATAATAACCATCTCGTCCGTCTGGTGGAGGGCCTAGGAAGGTGCGCATGGCTGCCACCTGCTGTACCAGTTGCCTCCATAACAATTAACCCACATTAATGACCTTAAATGCACCCGCATCTGGGTATTTAGACTAAGGTAATTACTATCATCTTATTTTTAATTAATAAATTAAATTATGATTATTTAAAATTAAAAAAACTTTGAAAAAATTAATATAAACTTATTTTAATTTAATATATATTAATAAATTTTTAAAATATCAATGAATTTTAAAATATATATATATATATAATTGTAATAAGAAATTACTTTATAACTTTATATTTTTTGTTTTAAATATATATATGTATAGATGAATGAAATTTTAATATAAATTATTAAAGGTATAATTATGATCTTATATATTTATTATAATTTTTTTTTCCATTTTATTAATTTTTTTTTTTTTAATTTATTAGAAACTTATAATATTTCTACTCAAATAATAGATTGCAAATTGATAATAAATTATATTTTGAAAGATAATATTAAAAGGAGTTGTGTTTAGTGGGATTTTTTGGATTTTTCAGTCTCGGAGTCCAAAAAAAATTGAGTTGAAATCTTGACGCGTGTTATTTAAACTAGTTTTTTTAATGTATATATGGATTCAACACGCTCGAAAACCCCTAGGGCATTTCAATTGTGCAAGGGTTACCCATACAACTTGTGATTTCAATAAATTTTAGAGAAATTACACCGGAAAACCTATGAGAAAATCTTTCAAAAAGTGGCACTAAAGACAATACTAAAATGAGAGAAATTTATATTAATAGGTGGTTGAATTATATAATATATATTTAAGAATATAACAATAAATATAAATTTATTTAAATTAATTTGTTATTAGATTTTATAGTAAAATTATGGTTGATGTAAATATATAATATATGTTTTAAATAAAGAAGATAACACTTCATTCCTTAAGTACCCACATTAATTTAATTAACCAATATATTTGTAATAGTAAATTTATTTACAATTTAAAAAAATAATTAAAAAAATATTTTAATTATATATTTATGGAAGAATGGTTGGACAAATATTAAGGAGGGCATTGTAACAATCTGAATGGTCTTGTGGAAAAATGGAAGCCCTAAGCCTATTTCTCTACTACATAAATCATTGGATGCCTTGTTTAGGTTATAAGGTCTCACTTGAACAAACAAAAAATTCTTCCTAGCCAAGGCTTTATCTAGACTACAATTTACCACTCGAGGAAACCCTTTGGTCCAATTTGGACTTGGAGAATGTGCTTGTTTTAGTCTACACACTTCCTTCAAAATGAATTGATATAGGTCCCACGTGGAAAAAATGACGTGGATGTTGTTTTTCATAGATAGAAGTGGTATTAATGCACTATTCAATGAATTTAAAAACATCTACTTAGTAAGAGCAATTTTAGGAGGCAAAATCCTTGTAAACTTGATGTGTCCACAAATTGAGTGTGTCATAGTAGAGGAGGATTTCCAAAGCTTTTAAGAAATGACTACAATATCCCTATTCAAATATGGATAAATAGGGCATACAATACCATATACAAACCTTTACATGTATTTGACATTGATAGGAAAATGCTCAATTCATGTCGAACTCAACATTTACACGAATTTTAGCATACAACCATTGGATTTTTAGTGCCTTATTAGTTTTCTTAATGACAAGGCATAGATAAAAGGTGCATTGCATCGTTGAAGATAAAAGGTGCATTGCATCGTTGAAGTACTCAGGCAACTATATAGGTTGACATATTTCATCTAGTAACACCTAACAAATGTTATAATAGGGAGGAGTAGAATAAGTCCACTTGGACTAGGCATAGTAGTTTCTCTTCTTAATTTGTTGATGTGGATGTCACATGTATAGTGACAGATTTTGAGTTTCTCATTCACTTCTAAGAAGAGAACATGTCTTGTAGTTAGAGCTAGTTATTATCCCTCCTAGTACGGGTCACAGGAGCTTCACTAAATGAACCTCTAACCTATCACGTGCGTTCGTGGCATATTAAATAGTATCCTTAATTTGACTACATATTGGAAAATACCCCTAAAATCACATTATTTAACCCCCTACCAATACGAACCCAATACACCTTCCCAATTTAAAAAATCCCTACTTCCACTAGATATTGTAGATATCCATTTTTTCTTTAAAATTTTGTATACCTCTTTATATTTTTCATTAACTTTGAGCTCCATTTTTTATACCTTCCAATATAAAAACCCTTTACCCCCTATATATCCCCCAATATATTATGCCATTTTTTCCTCATTATATTTCCCCCAATATGAACCCATGTGGTATGGTATTGGTCCCCCCAGTGAAGCCCCCATGGTAGTGGTACCCTTAGTGATGCTTAGAATTTTGATGACTAGAATCATTTGGTAGTATGGCCTACTTGCATTCTGACTTTTGGGTTTATTCACATTCCCCATGGTAGTTCATGTATACGAAGGCATTTTCCACACCTCTCTAGGATTTTTTACATATATTTTGCACATGTGGACAAAGCCTTTAGATGCCACATGGAAGAATTGGGAATGTTTTCCTCTATAAGAGCATTTGGAGTTGATTGACATGTTATTTTGGAGCTAATTTTCACCTACAATGCTTATGAAAACTATATGTGTTTGCAATGACTTGGACTTTACTTGGATTGTGTGGACGAGTCACTTTGATTATGTGGAATTCACTTATAAATTCCTAGGTGAAGTAGATTTAAATTCAAGGCATAACTTAAAGACCAAAGGTGCTTAGTTGGAGGATCAAACCAATTATCTTTGATGTCACTTGGCTAGCTAGGGGTTTGATGACCAAATATTTGGCTTGAAGAAAGATCCTCATGCTTCATGGAGCTAGGGTTTCCAAAGGTATGACCATGGCCCAACATTTGAGATACTATTGTTATATGTGGGACCATTATATTACATAATTTATGGAACTATTATCATTGGTGGAACCACCATCATTAACTTTTCCTTCAGGCCATTGCACTAGGCGAGGCTTGGACCACAAGTTTGTTGGATATATTTTAAACATGGAAGGTACCTCTCCAAATTTGGAGCTTGCGCCACCATGTTTTATGAAGGATGTTGGCCATATGAATCCTTTTTCAAAATGATACATAACACCTTGGACCATTTATTGTCTTCCTAGGTGGAAACCTTAACACATAAGTTTATATATTAATTTTTTTTTAGATAATATAATATAATGATTTTTATAAATATATATATATATATATAATATAATAATATATATATATATTTCTAAATATATAATTATAGCACAAGAATAAAATATTAGGAAAATTATAAATATAATATATTTTTTGGAAAAGTTTTAAGCATTCTCTTTATTACAAATTTAATATATTATTTATTAGAATAAACAGGATAACACTCCATCCCTTAATCACTTGAATTAAAATTTAATTAAAAAATTACTTTTATCTATCTTATCTATCTATCTTCTATATATATATATTATATAATATATTAATATATATATATATATAGATATATATATATATTACAATAATAAACTTTAATCAAAAATTAATATTTAATTATATATCTATGGAAGAATGGATGGACAAACATTTAGGGAAAGAATTATAACAACTTGAATTATCCTATGGAAAAATGGGAGGGGTAAGCATATTTCTCTATTATATAAAGCATTAGATGTCTTCACTAGGTTATAATGCCTCATTTTGAATAATAAAAAAATTCTCCCTGAATCAAGATGTTATCCAGATTGAAATTTACTACTAGAAGAAACCCTTTGGTCCAATTGGGACTTGAAGAAGGCCCTTATCCTAATGTGCAAACTTCATACTACAAGAGAAAAGGACGTTGCTAATGGTTGAAAAATGCCACCATAAGGTCATTGGTGGTAGTCAAAAGAGTCTTTGTCACCAAAGGTGGTGTCACCAAAAGTATAGGTGTTGTGGTGACATTCAAGGTTCATCACCAATAACTATTTTTAATGATGGACAATGGTTGTTACCATTTCACGTGAGCAATGGTGATAGAGCTTAGCTTCCGTCACTATTTCATATGAGCAATGGTGATGGACCTTAGCCTTTGTTTCCAAAATCCTTAACGTCACGAAAGGTTTATGTGTTTTGATAACATTCAAGTCTGTCATGAATAATGATAATAATGACAGATAGTTGCTATCATCATTTCATATGAACAACAGTGATTTATTGTGATGGACATTTCATGGTTGTCACTATTGATGCATATATATGGTGACATTTATTGACCATCAGCATTTCATATTATGGTGAGGGTCGAAATATGTAACCATAAACTCATTGGTGACAATCCAAAGAGTCTCCATCACCAAAACTTGAACGTCACCAAAGGCCACATTGCCCGAAGTATAGGGTTTGAGGCGACATTCAAGGTCTAACCATGGGTCATCAAAATAATATTAGGGCATGATGGAATCAAACCACCAACCTCCTGCCTGTAAAGTACGTGCTCTTCCATTGAGCTAACACCCTTTAAAGAATTAGACTTTAAAAAATTAGACCTTGAACTTTATAAATTTTAAATTCTACAACTTTCAATAAATTATAAAAATTCGTAAAATCTTAGCAAACATTTTACTAAACAAGCAAAATAACATCAAACTATAGATTCCTACCTAATGGTTGTCAAAGTTATGAAGAATGGGTGGAAGGAAAAGTAGTTACGTATAATAGACTCAATATGTTCAATTGAATAATCAATTAGAAGTGAAATTTTGAAGACATTTATGGCCTACTAATGACATATAATTATCAAACCTAAAATATGGAATTACACCAAAGATTGATTTATCAGTTTGTGAATTGTAATTATGTTGTGACAACATAAAAATCTACCTCTAAAAGATTGATTTACATGGAAAAAAGTAGAAAACAATGAGTATATATGATGCAATTGTGAACAGTGAGCTACATGCTTGAATCCCATTGGCTATGGGGTCTAGAAAACTGATTGGAAGTCCTTCTCATTATTAATGAATTCAAGATGTCAAAATAAAATGATCAATAACAATGATATTGAAATGTAACCACTAAACAGATGTTGAAATTGTAAGAATGGAGTTTGGCCAGTATTCATTACACCCACCTAATATCTAAGGGGCATTCAAACACTTTCAAATCCACACCAAGAATGAGTATCAAAAGATGAAATTGCATGGATACAAGGAAATCACTTTACCTCTCAATGACAACTATGTCCTCCCACAAGTATTTCAACTAGTGAAGGGGTGTTCAGACAAGAACCTTAAAGGAAAAAGAAATACACAATAAAAAAATACATTTCATCTCCTATCTACTTTTATAGAAAAGATATAGGGGAATAACAAAAATATCCATAGAGAATAGGAGTAGAAATTATCCCTAAAGGCTCAAAGACACACCGAAGGAATAGAAAAATTGGGAAGATTATCATGAAAAACAAAATTACTAAATATAAAAACTCCTATTTTTAATAGAATAAAAATGCATTTTTAATTAAAAATAAATAATTAAAAAAACTTTGCAAGTTTGGGTTGCGCAGACACTATTGAAGTAAAAATAAATAATCGAAATCTGTGAATACAAATGAATATCAAGGATTTGCATGAAAGTGAGTGCATGTCCGATTTATACCAGGTTGCATTTTCAATCAAGAAACCAAAAACTGTGAATAGAGGACGCGAAATAAGAGCTAGGGTTTTAGGTTTCTGAGCTCCATGGAGGTGCGCAAAGGGGAGAGCTCCACTCCCTCCTACAAGCAAGCTGTGGCCATCTGAGGTAAGAAACCAATAGAATCTAGTAGAGGTCCTTCAGGAGAAGGGAAAAGGCACATGGAAGAGGTTCAAGATTTAACCAAACCATGGGAGGAAAACAACAAAAAACAAAATGAGGAAGGAGACAAGAAACAAGGAGCAGAAAACAAGGCACAAAAGGGGCCATGTAAACCCAAGGCTGAGGCACTCCCAGAGTAGTTTTAAATGATCTTTCTCTATAGGCGCATAGGGACCACATGTGAAGCTATGCTATCATTTGTAAATTCATGGGATTATGGCCCACTGAAAAGGCATTATAAACATGGATTAAATACCACTAGAAACCAAAAGGAAGCATAGACCTACATCTTGGGTCAAAGGGTTTCTTCACTATAGTCTTTAAAAATATTGAGGCCAAAGATAGGGTGTTTGAAGGAGGACCCTACTTCTACGCAGCAGCAGGCCTCTACATGCGGCCATTGATGATGAATTTTGTCTTAGAACGAGAGACTTGCACTTCGGTCCTGGTCTGTGTAAGACTCTACTCCCCACCTCTTGATTACAGGAAAACAAAATTGTTATCAGTCATAGGAAATAAACTAGGTTGTTTTGTCAAAGCCTCTAAGGCCACCAGAAGGGGAAAATACACTTCCTTCACATGAATATGTGTGGAGATGGATCTCTTTGGAGCTCTATCAGATGAGGTCATCTTGGAAGTTTTTGATGAATAATGGGTGCAAACAGTAGATTATGAACATATTCCTTTTAGATGTTGTAGATGCCATGAGCATGGGCATCTATTTAGAGACTTCCCTCTCAGTAAAATAGAGAAAAAAAGTAAAGCAACCACAATGAAAGATATTGAAAGTTTTCACAAAGTGGGATATAGAGGAAAAGGGGGCCAAAGGGGGCCAAATCAATAGCAAACAGAAAGGCATCAGGTTAGTCTAAACAGGTTCTAAGTTCTTGAATAAGAGGAAGAAATAAAAAAAAGTAGATCAGGTAATGGAAGGAAGCCTAGGGGAGAATGAGAAAGAAGAAGATAGGGAACAAACATAGGATGCTAATAAACAGAAAGAGACTAGGCTGAGGAATGGAGAACTTGAGATGGACCAAGAAATGACCAAGAGTGAAATGGAAACAAAGGATCATGAACTGCAAGAGATTCTTGATAGTGAACACCTAGATTTGGAAGGGTTCTTGAAACAGGGAACCATGGGAGGGGTAGACTCATTACCTCAAGAAGAGTTCAACAGAGTACAACAACTATTCCTATGGAAAACTCAGGCTAAAGGGCTAGAAAGGAAAAGAAACAATGAAAGGTAGGGCAATGAAGGTGTGAAAACTATGAAAACGACACCACGATTAGCTCCTAAAAACCCAAGAAAGAAAAGAGGCAGAAAAATGTAGAATGAGTTATTGATGGAATGTGGAAATCCGATGATAGATTCAGGTAAGATGAAAGACCTAACCAGTTACTCCTTTACAAATCTTTAATGATGAAGTTTACATCTTGGAATATCAGAGGTCTAGGTAGTAAAAAAAAACAAAGAATACTTAGCAATAGAATGAAACAAGAAGCTCTGGATATGATCTTCATCCAGGAAACTAAATGTTCCATTCAAAAAATAACAGAAATTCACAACAAATGGCTCAATATGTTTGAGTTTCTAGAAGTTAAAGCAGATAATACAGCAGGAGGCATACTCACTCTTTGGAAACCCCAAAAGATTGGCATAATAGATGCCGAGGCATCTAGGAATTATTTATCAGTAGTTATTCAGCCTGTGGGAGATAGGGAGACTTATCTGGTTACAAATGTTTATGGCCCTCAAAGAATGGATGATAAACTCAAGTTTCTAAACTCTCTTATGGATCTAAGAGATAGACATGTAGGAGTACCATGGATCATGGGTGGGGACTTCAACATGATCGAATCACTATCGGAGAAAAAAGGGGGAACTAGAACTTTAAGCAAACACTTCACAACATTTCAAACTTTTATAGATAATATGAAGCTAGTTGACACTGAGATGAGTAATGGTCTCTTTAGTTGGAACAATAAAAGAGGAGGAGAGTCTCAAGTAGCCTAAAAGTTATACAGATTCATAATCCCAGAAGACCTTATGCTCACCGACAAGGAAATTATACCGAGAATTCTCCCCTTTAGAGGCTCTGATCATTGGCCTGTACAACTTGAGGTTCATGGCATTGGTACCCCCAAGAACAGACCTTTTAGATTTGAGAATATATGGCTCACCCACCCATATTTCATCAGCAACATTGCAAAATGGTGGACAGAAGATCTGCATTTTCAAGGTACAAGAATGTTTCTTCTACACAAAAGACTAAAGCACATCAAGCTCATACTTAAAGACTAGAACAAGAATGAATTTGGAAATACTTTTGAAGAGAAAAAAGTTGTTGAAGACAAAATGTAGGAACTCAATCAAGCCCTTATCAAGGATGGCTTTGACAAATTCAAAAATGATCAAGTTACCAAACATCATCAAGAGTGGGAGAATTTATGTAAACAGGAGGAGATATTTTGGAGACAAAAATCTAGAGTTCAATGGATAAAATAAGGGTAGTGAAACATTAGATTTTTCCACAGTCCCACCATGGCAAACATATCTCATAATAGGATCTCTTCGATCAAGGACGAGGGAGGTCATCTTCTTAAGTCCCGTGAAGATATAGAAACTGTGTTAGTTCAACACTTTCGAGGTATAGCAAAGGAAACCATTTCAGACAAAGATCATTTTATCAGGGACTTAACAATGCATATACCTAGGCTTGTTACAAGGGACGATAACTTCAATCTTAATAGGCCAGTGATTGAAGAGGAGGTTAGTGAGGTACTCAAAGAAATTTAGAATGGTAAAGCGTCAGGCCCTCATGGTTTCAGTGTGGATTTCTTTAAAGCTTACTGGAACATTGTTAAACAAGACATTTTGAATGTGGTGGAGGACTCCAGAATGAATATAACCATTTTTAAGGTGCTCAATACTTCCTTCATCTCCTTGATCCCCAAACAAGACAATGCTCAGACTCCAGATAAGTTTAGTGACAGGCTCAACCAAGCCTGCAAACCCAGGATTCTTTCTTTTTGCTAATAACCATACATATTAGCTTTCACTAAGCAAAAAAATCAAATTCAATTCACCTTTCAAAATAATGCAACATTCACAGCGATTACAATCGAGCTGACATGTGAATTTTTTTCACTTAAAAATACCCTTATGTTTGGAACATGCATCGATGTCAACAAGTGTCCCTTCCAACTGCATGTACCCCATGCATGCATCACTTTCAACAATGGAACATAGTTCATATATATATATGACAGCGTCGTGCTCCTGCTCATCCACGCGCACAGGCACCAATTGTAAACTACGCCCACAGCAAACTCATTTCAATCCGCCCGACAGCTATGCTAGTTTTCGTATGGCCATCAACATAATATGATTTATGCGCACAACATTTAAATCAACCCCACGTTCACGCCAAATCAGCCTTGTATTGAATTATAGTGATAGCGTATTGAAACGTACGTGGACAACGCACTGTATAAGGCTTGGCTTAAGGCAAATTACAGCATGCATATAAATAAAGAATAGTCTACGCACCGCAAGTTTTTAAACCACATCCAAATGCCAGGAGTGTGCGCACAGCTGGGTTAAAGCACCTCCAAATCTTTGTTTATTCCCCCATAAAAATTATCAACACAACTCGATTATCACATCTACTTAACCGTGCGTATTCACATCCAGTTAAACGTGCGAATTCATAAATTTAACAATGGTTCAATTATAATTGCTGAGATTATATTACCATAAATCCTTTCTTCATAAATTTAACAATGGCGCGGCCATGGACTTCAGGAAACCAACAAACAATTTCTCAATCAACCATTATGTACAAACTAGAATAAAATAAGAACTTACAAACTTGTGTTGACCAGATAATTAGAACTGATGGCCTTTTACAAACTGCCCGAAGGCTCCCAACCAGAAACCTCTCACACTCTCTCCCTCTCTCTCTCAATGCCTCAGCATTCCTATTTTATAAAAACTAAGCATGATCTAGAATTCCCAACTAAAAGCTCTGAGTGTCTACATGCAATGCATACACAAGGTAAAAAGCATCTGGAGGCTTTTTCCCATCTTTTTCCCTGTTCTAAAATAGAAAAGTCTTCCTTATCCCCATCTATTGCTTTTATGCCTAAAACACTCCCTATTTTATAACAAAATACTTAAAATAATCACACCCCTTCTTTATTCTATATTTACAAATGGAAACGGGCTTGATGCTCCTGCATCATACACCCAACCTTAATACTAATCATGATCTCCTGATCATGTGCCTGATCCCATACTTTGTTCTGCAACTGTCCAAATGCTTTATTCTTTTGTTGCCGCTGCATTTCTGTTGTCCTTTCCTCCATCTTCTTCTTTCTGTCAATCAGGTTCAAGTTCTGATTGATCTTGCTTGCTGCTATTTCTATTTTCCTCCATTTTGATTGCTTCATCATCAGTTGCCATATTTCTTCAATTTCTATGTCCAGCTTGCTGTTGTTGTTCCCAATTTCTGTTAATTCAGCTGCCGCCATAGATGTTGCTGCCTCCCAAGTGTCCTGTTCCTCTGCAACATCCTTTGGCTCATCACCTATAAACACAATCAAATTGTTAGCATTAAAATAACAAGACCCACTGGTAGCATTAAAATAACAAGACCCACTAGTCTCATTTTTCGATTCAGTCACCAACTTCTTTTTCTGCAACTCCAAGTCTTTTTCCGGACTCAAAAAATTTTCACTCGCTTTCTCCTCAGCTTTCTCTAGCAATATTTCAGCATGTTGATTTGTATTTACCATGAGACTGTCAGCTAGTCTCACCTTCTCACCGTCCTCTGCTTCCATGGAAATTTTCTGTACTTGTTAACTGTATTGAACTTTTCCATCTGCTGCATTTTCCCTGTCATATCCTGGATACTCCAACCAGTATTCTAGCAGTGCAATTTCTTTGTAGCATTGTTGAAGCGTCACATCATCATTTACAGTCCCATTTATCTTGGGATCCTCTTTCTTATGTCCTCTACTATGGCTTTTTCCTGATCCTCTACTATGACTATTAGTAGTCATCTTCTTCTCGTTCTTTTTTCACGAGCTCCTTTACAAAAAGCCTCTGCAACAGCTAGTCCTCCTAGCTGCAATCTTACCTCACTAAGCTCTCCTCACTTAGTCTTTCGGTAAGCACGGGTCCTCCGTCTAGAACCTCTTCCTGAGCAACACCTTTGCTCCTTCTAGGCTTCTGCGATCTCCCACTCTCTCCTGAGAACACTTCAGTTGTCCTCTCTATCCAATTCCTTATTGGAATCTTCAGGTTCACTGCCACTTCTCTGCAACCACAAATTTCAAATCAGAAAATAATCTCACCTCTAAGATCTTGCCTGATCTTGTCGGCTTTCCACTGCTGCAATCTTCTTCACTTGTGTATGCTTGCACATCAAATTTAAAAATCAAAGAAACATACTTCAGCGATATTCATTCAAAAACAAACTCCTTCAGCCAAGTATTCCCGCTCTGATACCACTTGATGACAGGCTCAACCAAGCCTGCAAACCCAGGATTCTTTCTTTCTGCTAATAACCATACATATTAGCTTTCACTAAGCGAAAAAATCAAATTCAATTCACCTTTCAAAATAACGCAACATTCACAGCGATTACAATCGAGCTGACATGTGAATTTTTTTCACTTAAAAATACCCTTATGTTTGGAACATGCATCGATGTCAACAAGTGTCCCTTCCAACTGCATGTACCCCATGCATGCATCACTTTCAGAAATGGAACACAGTTCATATATATATATGACAGCGCCGTGCTCCTGCTCATCCACGCGCACAGGCACCAATTGTAAACTACGCCCACAGCAAACTCATTTCAATCCGCCCGACAGCTATGCTAGTTTTCATATGGCCATCAACATAATATGATTTATGCGCACAACATTTAAATCAACCCCACGTTCATGCCAAATCAGCCTTGTATTGAATTATAGTGATAGCGTATTGAAACGTACGCGGACAACGCACTGTATATGGCTTGGCTTAAGGCAAATTACAGCATGCATATAAATAAAGAACAGTCTATGCACCGCAAGTTTTTAAACCACATCCAAATGCCAGGAGTGTGCGCACAGCTGGGTTAAAGCACCTCCAAATCTTTGTTTATTCCCCCATAAAAATTATCAACACAACTCGATTATCACATCTACTTAACCGTGCGTATTCACATCCAGTTAAACGTGCGAATTCATAAATTTAACAATGGTTCAATTATAATTGCTGAGCTTATATTACCATAAATCCTTTCTTCATAAATTTAACAATGGCGCGGCCATGGACTTCAGGAAACCAACAAACAATTTCTCAATCAACCATTATGTACAAACTGGAATAAAATAAGAACTTACAAACTTGTGTTGACCAGATAATTAGAACTGATGGCCTTTTACAAACTGCCCGAAGGCTCCCAACCAGAAACCTCTCACACACTCTCCCTCTCTCTCTCAATGCCTCAGCATTCCTATTTTATAAAAACTAAGCATGATCTAGAATTCCCAACTAAAAGCTCTGAGTGTCTACATGCAATGCATACACAAGGTAAAAAGCATCTAGAGGCTTTTTCCCATCTTTTTCCCTGTTCTAAAATAGAAAAGTCTTCCTTATCCCCATCTATTGCTTTTATGCCTAAAACACTCCCTATTTTATAACAAAATACTTAAAATAATCACACCCCTTCTTTATTCTATATTTACAAATGGAAACGGGCTTGATGCTCCTGCATCATTTAGACCCATAGCTTTGTGCAGTGTGGTGTACAAGATAATATCCAAGGTTGTTTCCAATAGACTCAAACCACTATTTCCTACTCTAGTTTCTATGGAGCAATTTGGTTATGTAGAGGGTAGAAAAATTCTCAATAACATCATTGAAGCACATGAGGTGTTGCACTCATTGTTAAGCATTAGGAAGGCTAGCATGATCATGCAATTGGACCTAGCCAAAGCTTATGATAAGTTGAATTGGACATATATCACGAAAGTCCTTATAGCTTTTGGGTTTGATCATAACAGGGTAAGATGTGTCATGGCCCTAGTAACTTCTTCAAGCTTTTCAATTCTAGTTAATGGTTATCCTTCCAAGACTTTTACTCCTTCAAGAGGGCTCAGGTTGGGAGATCCGCTCTCTCCCTTTCTCTTTATCCTCATGATGGAAGGACTTGGTCAGTCAATCAAGCATGTGAAAGAAGTTGGCAACATCAAGGGTCTCCAACTTTTTGAGACTGGTAAGGCTTTGACCCATCAAAAATTTGTTGATGACACCATGCTGCAGGGAATCCCCTCGGTCAAAGAAGCTTTAGCTTATAAGCAAATCCTGTGTGACTTTGCCATGGCTACAGGTATGGAAGTTAATCTTTCCAAATCTAAGATTTTTTTTCTTTAATAGCAATATTGCTATTCAGAGAAATATCTCCAGAATTCTAGGCTTTCAAAGGGATGTCCTTCCCTCCAAATACTTGGGAGTTCCTCTAACTAATGAACATTTCCTTAAGAGCTTTTGGGAGCCGATGATTAATAATATGAAGGATAAAATTAGGAAATGGACTATTAGATCTTTAAACTTGGCTAGTCAGTTAGTGCTAACAAAAGATGTTCTTCAATCAATCCCCATTTACATGCTATCAGCCCTTCCAGCACCGAAAGGAGTTTTGCAACAATTTAGAACCATTTAAAGAGACTTTATTTGGGGTAAGGGGAGCAGAGAATGAAATGGGCCTTGGTATCTTGGGATAAGATTTGCAAACCTAAAAACCAAGGGTGTCTTTGATTGGATGATTCAGAACTACTAAGAAAAGTTTTAGGGGAAAAATTATGGTGGCACTGGGTAAAGGATCCAAAGGCTCAGTGGGCTAGTATTTGGAAAGAAAAATATGCCGCACTTGGCAATGTAATGATCACATAACGATGAATGGCATCATAAAAGGCTCACACATCTCGAATAAGGCTTGGGAGAATAGAGGCTTAGTAAAAGATAATAGCTTTTGGGAAATCAAAGAGGGAGATCTTGCTTTGTTTTGGGAGGATAAATGGCAACAAGAACCTACACTGTTAACACAGGACTTTCTGGACCTCAAGAAAAAAACTGATACCAAAGGGTTACTTAGGGTAAAATAATTTTGGGATCAAATTAATAGTGAAGGAAAATGGAGAACCTGGAAGAATATAGATTATAGGGATGATAGCCCCTTGAAAGAAAAATCTGAGGCACTTCTAAAAATGTTGGACCAAAGGAAAATTTTAGTGACAGGGGGCATGACCAACTTCGATGGGGTAACAATAATGAAGGTACCTTCAACCTTAAGGAGGCAAAATGCATACTCTTGGAGCTAGAGTCCAATGTACCGGATGGGGTTTGGTAGAACCTATGGAGGCATCAAGGTTGGATGAAGATCAAACTCTTCATGTGGCTGGTTCATCATAATAAAATTTTGACTTGGGAAAACATTTGGAAAAGGGGTCTTCTGGGTCCTTCTAGATGCCAGCTCTGTGAAGCCAAGGAGGAAACAATGGAGAACCTTCTTAATAATTGCATTTTCACCTCCAGTTTGTGGGACACTTTTTCCACTATTTTCCAATAGATAGACAGGGACAAAGGAAGCATTATCAACACCCTAAATATCTAGAGACGAAACTACTCTGATTATGAATTTCTTTGCTCAGCCTAGGCTTTAACACCAAGCTTCATAATATGGAATGTCTAGAAAGAAAGGAATAACAGAATCTTCAAAAATGAAAAAAGCTCCTCCCAATGCATTTTTGAGAAGATCTTAAGACAACTTAAGGAGATGGTAGGTACTATTGTGAGAACTTCCCCAAAGAATCCACCTTCAGAAGCTGAAATGTAGATACTTCCTCAGTTGGGAATGCAGGGACTCATACCACAGAGCTTGGATAGGAAGGTAATGAAACTGGACACTAAGCAGGATTACTGGCATCCCCCCCCCCCAGCAGGGATTTTTGAAATACAACATTGATGAGGCCTCAAAAGGCAACCAGGATACTGCTGGCTTTGGAGGGGTGTTAAGGGATGAAAATTGCGGCATCCTTTTTATTTTCCATTGCCATTTGGGAAGAGCCACTAATAATATGGCATAATTAATGGATCTTGAGCACTGTTTAGAATTCTTGAAGAAGAATAATCTCGAGAATATAATAGTTGAAGATGATTTTGAGTTAATCATTAACTCGATTAAGAGAATCAGCTATGGCACAGAGTCGGAAAAAGTTTCAAATCACTAGAGGCTGCTTCAAGTCTTTCAACATATTTAGCTTCACCTACTAGGCTTACGTACCATGAGTTTTATCCATGTGCTAAGGAAAACAAATAAATTGGCGGACATCCTGGCCAATCAAGGGGTGCTCTACTCCAAAAGCAGGGTTGCGATGAGTTGGAAAGAGATGCCTTAGAATAGATTAAAGGCACATTGTCAAGATCAGGTGGATGAGGACAGAATGGTGTTTCGTAATAGAGCCATAGAGACGAGGTCTAGTTGAGTTGGTTTTTTTATGAAGTGTTATTTTTGAAGTGAGGTCATTTTTGGATGCAGGTCATAGTCGACCTCCTCAACCCTAGCTAGAACAAACTTAGAAGTCTCTGGAGGATGTTGCTCGGAAAATACTGTTTCTTGGATAGATGGTTGGGCGGAGGAATTTTCATCTTCCTTTGGTTCAGTCACCGGAGGAGATGGGTTGGTGTGAGGGGCCGGAATCCTGGCTCTCTTGGCAGACTCAAAAACCAAAACATTCTTTCTATGGTGGCAATACCGCTCACGGAGTGGTTTCTGGTTCATCGTAGGCCCTTCAAGCTAAAAGTGGTTTTTCGAACTTGGGAGCGATTCTACTCATAAAGAAACACGTGGCCAAGGGACATGAAGGAATACCACCCTCATCGCATGGTAATTCTCAAGGTTTTAGGCCCATGTGATATGTTCCACAGCTGTTGGATCAAGCACGACAAATCTATGGTCAAGAATAAGTGAGCATGTTGGTGGGTCCAAGGCATGCATCGCGCATTCCTTCTCTGGGCTTACGATATTTTCTCCACCATTGGATCTGAAGAGGAGATTCGATGACTGTGGAAAAGTATGCAGGTCTAGGTAAGCATTATCTTTTCTGCTTGTTGCACTTCATGGTGGGAATCGGTGGATTTCAGATGGACTAGATGCTCGAGGGTTTTCCCCCGTTTGGACCTGAAATCCTTTTATAATGGTCCCTGTATCCTCATTGGGTCTGATTATGATTTTAAAGTGGATGCATGTTCTCACCTCGATTTGAGCCTTGTGTGTTAGATCTTTGAGGGGGGATTGAATAGTCTTGGCTTATGTTTGTATTTCGTGGGTTTTGCAGTTTTTTTTGTGGGACCTTGGCTCAGCTTTTAAGCCTTTGGCTTTGTGACCTTGGCCTCAAGTGGTTTGATATTTCTTTGGCCTACAATTCCTTTGGGACTGTTGTATTTTATGTAATTTTTTTTCCAATTTAATGAAATAGAAGGTACGAATCTCGCTTTAGAAAAAAAAGAAAGTGAGTGCATGTCCATATCCACTCACAAGCTAGTATATAAACTATTTAGTAATGAATAAACGAGCATCTAGATAATTCAGTTCAATAATAATGTCTATGTCTATGCAATTTTTACTTCATGGTAATGTACCTTAGTACCATGAATCAGTGGATTCATTTTTAATTAATATTGATGCCCAAGCACCCTAACAATCATGTACCGCAATATGTAAGACAAAAAAATCCAGGAGAGCCTTTGCAAGAAGAATGATAGGCAACAATCATGGAAAATTAGGTCAAGCAACTTCAAATCCATTAAATGAAGGGTTAAGGTAAGCACCATGCATCATGATAATCAGAGGAATTCAAAATTTACTCAAGGAACCTTGATATTAGAACCATGATAGGGAGAGAGATTTTGGTAAGGAAGGCGAAGAGCGCAATCGTTGTTCTTCTAAATAAATTCCAACTAGCTTTGGAAACAAATTCTGTAAGGTGCTATGCTCCATTAAATAAGTGGATTTTAATTCAGATTGTAGAAGCTCAAATTTTCCCATATTTTCTCGTGTGTTTTGTGTTTTTTCTCAACTATTTTTCAAATCTAGTTCAAATCTGATCCAATAAGTGTGAACCTGCAACCACTATAACTGTTGCAACTGTGAGTGTGAGAATCCATATTCAGATCATTAAGAACATTTTTTAGATGATCATCTATATCACCACATTGGTCGAATTTTTCTTGTCTTGATTTTGTTTGAATGAACACACGCTAGAGGAAGTTCATTAATTCACATCATCCATGGACCCAAGTGGGTTGAGAAAATTAGAAACGTGGAGGATCTTTTGTCCTTTAGAAAGACCGCTAATTCTGATTCAACAGGATCAATATCCAAATTCATTGTGGAGAACTCACAAAATGTGTGTCTATGGAATGATATTTCATGCGCACAACACACTAGAGAAGTGGTTGACATAATATTTTTCCATTTCGAATTGAAAGGTGACTTGTCTCCATCTCTTGATAACTTCAAGGTATTGTGTGCTCTGAATTTTTCTTATAAAAAATATTAGACAACGAAATAATTCCATCAGAGTTTGTGTAGCTTAAAGTTGTCCTAGGAATACATGAATTTCGTTTTAGTTTTCTATGGGGTTTTATTTCAAAAACACTATCTAATATTGCTCACCTTCAATGGATGAAACTATCATACATAAAAGTTTGAGAAGGTTTGTACTTCTAACGGTCTCAGTGGAATTATTCCATGTTGTTTGAGTCACTGAAGACATCTAGATTCTCAATCGATTTTTTGTGTTGTATCCTGTTATATCGAACTCACTTCTAACCCCAAATTTGTAATTTTCATATAGTGTTTGTGGATTCATTCAATGGATACCAACCTAAACTTTAAATAGATGCACCTAGAAAGAGTTATCGTTTCCCTGATCTTAGTAAAAACTTCTATTGTGGTTCTCTAAGCTCTTTTTAATCACATCTTTGCTAATATTTTAGGATCTTTGACTATTTGTATCGAAGGTTCAATTGATACTGAATGGAAATATGGACATAGACTTCTTCATGTTCTACAAAAGTTTGCTCTGCTCCTCGTTCCTCGGCCAAATATATCCAGCTTGTGCTATATGGAAATCTGGACACAACCCACAGGGGATTCACTCAGTGAACCTTTGAAATGTCCGTATGTTCATGGCATATTAAAGAATACCCTTAATTTGATTACTTATTGGAAAATCCCTCTAAAAAATACCATTATTTAACGCCTTGCCAATATGAACCCAACAAAGGTTCTGAATTTAAAAAACCCCTACTTTCACTAGATATTGTATGTATCTACCTTTTCATTAACATTTTTTATACCCCTTCATATTTTTTCATTAACTTTAAGCTCCATTTTTTATATTTGAAAATATAGAAACCCTTTACCCCCCATATATCCCCCAATATGAACCCACGTGGTATGATATTTCTCACCTAGTGAAGCCCCCATGACACAACATTTCTAGCTTTCTTAGTCGACTTCATCCATCATTGTAATCCCATTTTGGCCACCATGCTAGAATGTTGGGCTAACCATATCATGTTGCTGGATTTGATGGAAAATGCACTTACAAGTGAATTACCTAGTACCTTACACTTTTTCAATGACCTTATAATTTTAATTTGTGCATTAGATTTTTTTTTCCCTCAATTGATCACAAATATTACTATGTCACTAATTATTATAATAATAATATATGTTTTGTTAAACAAACCTTGATACTGGAATATTTGTTGCAGAAGGTTGGGATAAAGCATTTGAAATTTGAAGGGATGGAGTGACGAGATCATGTATAGAATCTAGTGGACTAGTGGCCCTTCCTTAATCAATCAAATGAATCCACACTCTAGAGATATGATTTTGGGGCATTGTACTCACCATATGACTTGCTCTTAAGTTGTTCTATCTTGATGATTTATATCTAGCGAGAACATTCTTTCTTTGAGTTATATGTTAATAGTCTTCTAGAGAGGTATAGTCAAGTTTTCAATAGAATATGTCTAAAACTTGCTTTGTTCTATAATCCAAGGCCAAAATGTTTGATCCATGAAATTTTGAAATGTGTTATTGGAAGTATGATTAGACCTTTTGAAAGCTATAAAAATATCAATAATAGATCAATATTACTGGGTAGGAAAATCAAGTTCATTTTTCAACCAAGGGTCAAGTCTAGATATCAAACTTGGACTGTCTTTGCTAGGCAGCAATATCATACTATAATATTGTTAATTTTGTATTATTAATGGAAACTTTCTCCTTTATTAAAAAAATCAAAATGCATTCTTAATTGGGATACTCAAGACTTATCCCTTTTTGATAAACCAAAAATAATATGCGAGAGGTATATGTTTGTATTCTCTCAAATTATTTCACCAGAAAAGTTATAAATTATAACCCTGGGTTGTCAAAAAGCCAAAGAAAACTACGTAACAAGTAATGTAAGACATGCATTACAAAACAACAAAGCTACATGATAATTATACAAGTACTTTACAAAGATCGTGATTGAACCATTATGTATAATAAATTCAACTATGTTGAGAAAGAGATAAATGTCACCAGTGTTCATGATGACTAGTCTCAATTCTGATGTGAGATAGTATGCATATCTCAGTGAAACATATTTTGAGTTTCTATTGGAGGAAAAAAACCTGCAAAACTTGGTACCTCTAAGAGTTCATTTATGCATATTTTTACAGACATTGCATAGCAATTAGGCTCACACAATGAGCAAACATAACCACTAAAAGAACAAAGTGAAGCCTCCTTGGTTTGGAGTGGATTTGTTTGAAATTTTAATTTCATAGAAAAATGCATTATGCAATGACTAAAAATGACATAGAAGAAAATTCTATATCTCAATCCAAGAAACTTTCATCAAAATGTCTTTTAGATCAATGGGCAATATAGAGAGAAGAATTAAACCAAATAAGAAACATTAGAAGTTTATTCATACTCGAGGATAGGAATCACAAATTTCCAAATCAATACAATTGTGGTTGGATTAAAAATAAAACTATAAATGTCTAAATGCATATACAATTATCCAACATATCACAAATTTACAAAAAAAAAATAAATTATAAAACTTGAACTCAAAATGAACAACTTGAATGTTACTAGAATTTAAACCATAAAGGACTCTTTATATTAATCCATTCCTCTACACTGAAAAATAAATTCTTACATCACGTTTGGTGTCAAAGGGATCCTAACAAACCATAATATTTGTCATGCTTCAGTTTATTCTATTTTTGAAGAGAATGTTATGGTTTCTTAAACATTCGCATGCATTGGAAAATTGTCGTTCTGCGAAAAAAAATGTCCATATCACAAGAATAACTCTACTTCTATTCATAAATTCCCTTACAAGAGAGAAATTAATGAGTGTGTTTATATATTAGAAGCGGTAGAAGTTATATAACAACCCTAAATATATAAGACCAATATCTACAATTGCACTACCTCAACGAACAAAATCAGTTATGAAAATTATATGTGAATATTAACAACAAAACTTATGTAAAATATCAATTGTAGAGCTTGAGAAACTAATAGGGCTTCTCCTCCTTTCTCTTTTATTCCTTCCCGTGAAACCAAAACCCCGGAAAGGGTAACCAAGGAAAAGAGAATAGTACAAATAATCCAATCCTAAACTCCTACGTTTAAAACGTTACATTGCCATATCTAAGAAAACCTTGTTAACAACATCATCCTCACCATTGGAAAAAATCTCTGCATCCTTCTCTTATTCATTAACAAATAATATGAGCTTAAGCCTCACATGTGAGGCAACAAAAATAATCTTCTGAGGTTTGTCTTTTCTTATCGATGAATTCCCATGAGCATACACCCACCTCATGAATGACCAATTACACTTTAGATTACATGAAGTTGCATGAATGTATATCAAATAAAATGACTTTAAACTCACTCAAGCATGTCTCACACAAGCCTACTGCTTTGAGTATTGGAAATTTCCATTTTACCTATTATAGGGTCTCATTGGTTTACCTGAACTTCCTGAGCATACAATGGGTGTAGGCCCTCAATGTGCTATTTATACAATGGGTGTAGGCCCTCAATGTGCTATTTCATGAGTTTCATGAGTGCAGTATGCGCTTCCTAATGATATTCGCATAGTCCATCTCTTGCTCTTTTTGTACAAAGCCCACGGTGAAGTACTAGGAGTGTCTGCTAGTAGGGAACATAAAGGATGGGAGAAGAAAAAATTTCATTTGCATTTTATGGTTTAAGAACGAGATGCAAAAAAGGAAAACAAAAGCACCACCAATTCCAACCGTTTACTTTTTCTTTTCCCTTTTTTGCATCTTTTAATTTTCTTTTTTTTTTTCGTTTTTTAGCTCAATAATATATAAACTATAGGCATTTATAGGAACACTTGGGCATTCTCTTACATTTTTTCCTATCTTTGAGACAAATGGTATTCTGGATAGTTTATTGCTCACTAATAGATTTGTTACAAAATATCATTGTATATCTCACTTCTCTAGTGGTGCTCTTCTCATCTTTAAAAAAAATCAATCAACAAAAAGCTTTGTAAAGCCGAAGTGTAAGCATTTTGCTTGGACTCGGCAATTCCTTGGCAGCAAATATCATCCAAAATTAGTATTTTTTTTTCCAATTTGGCATTTATATTTGACACCTAAGAGTTTCTCCATCTACCTGTGAGTTTGGATCTTAGGTAGGTAAATTTCCTAAAAGTTATTAAGTGATCAATGTTTGTACTAGAAATAACCTACAAGACTCACTTGCTGTCAAGTATGACTTGCTAGAAGTGATTTGAAAAATTGATTTCCCCATATTAATAACAGAGAACACTTAAAATATGAAATCATTGTAGCCCGTATTTCCTAATAACATTAGCTTTTGTAGAAACAAGTGTGTCATCTTGAGCTTTTGAGTTATACTTAAATCTAGAAACTAATGCAGTTCCAATTTTGGATTGAGTGGAAGAAATTGGATTCAAAAAATTTATAAACAAGTAGGATGTCACGAGGTAGTCACTCCAATAGTGCTATTATTAAGAGTACAAAAGGGAAACATGTTATCACATCAAAAAAATATATGACTCCACTACTATAAGAATCATTAAAGGGAATTGATTTTGACAAGTTCTGGCCAATTGAAAGTTTCAAATTAAAAAAAACTAACCAGAAGAAATAGCCCAGCCACTACCAAGATTGATTGCTAGATTTCCTCCAGGGAATCCTCATTTCCAAAGCCATCAAAGTATATTCTACCTTCATTTCCACCCCACCTCCAACTACTTAGCTCTTTTATATCTCCTCATCCCATCTATCAAATGCATCTTTCTTTCCATTGAGAGTATCTTCTAAAGCTTTGTGAGTAGCATCATACAAGGAAGATGAAATTTATTTATTTAGACAACATCTATTATTGTTAATCAAGGAAACACCATTAGATCTTGCTGCCTTAACCAGTTTAACAAATCTTTTTGGTTTCAAGAAATTATGGAGCATTCTGAACTTTTGACTAGATACAATATTGGATTATGTCTATGAAGCAAGGCTAGTTGGGTATGACATGGACTCATGAGTTATAATGATCTTGGTGCCAAAAAAAGTGTTGAGTTTAGTCCAGGAAAACCTCATGACTCATGTATGGCTTAGTGCCAAAAACCGACCAAGTTGACCTGTCCAAGAAAAAATTCACAAATCAAATGCAAACTCAGGAATAATCTATACATTTATCAAACCCATATAATTTCAAATAAGAAATCCTTGACAAAAAATTCTAGGGGAAATTTTGAGCAACCTTTTACTTTATTTTCTAAAATTTTTCATATTCTTACCTTCCATCCTTAGCGTGTTTTTTATTGAGCTGAGACTTAGCGTGTTTCTTATTGAGCTGAGACTGACTACTTTGATAAAAGATACTGTTAGTTTTTGGAAATTTCAATCATTCAACATAGATTAAGCAACCTTCGATATTATCCCCATGGTACGTGTACTGACAAAACAAGATTTCGACCCCAGTTATTCAACCTTGCTTCTAAAGAGGACCATATGTTTGATATGTAAAACCTTAGCCTATGGCTAAATCGGTTCACGAGCAATGAGCTTAATTAATTTTTTGGATATTAATGTGGTTATCTTTGTTTTCTATTTCACCATGAATTAAATCTGAATTTGTAGTACTTGCAGACTGTAAGTTAAATAAAGAAAAATAGTGCTGAGGAAATTAATCACATAAACACTCTTCTTATCACCATATTTGGAACTATCCTCTACTTGCTTATCGACAATGTTTCTCCAATTATGGATAGACCTAGTACTGGAGTATTCTTCTCAACATATTCAGAACTGTCCTCTACTCATGTGGATGGGTGGAACCCTTCGCCTTAGTCATCTTTCTTTCCTTCTGCTATAAAGTCCAACAGACCATATAAACAACCCATGTTTCCTTTCCACTATCTTTAGTCTATCTGCAATGCTTTTTTTCCAGCTCAGCATCCATCGCCCCTTTATTTTTTGTTAACCTCTTTATTAACTTTCTTCTAACTATTCCAAAAGCCAAGAGACCCCAAGAATCCATTCTCACTAACTTCTTACCTAATTATTATATTCCCTAAGTGCTTCCAGTGAAAACCCCTAATGTATCGCCTCTAATAAAATATTTTAGGCATTGCAATTCTTCTCCAGGGTCGTGATTACGTATGTGCATGTCATGTGGCATTTCTTGATTTGTTATCTCCTTTATGTTGTTGGTTCAACCTAATCATTGTAAACACAGGGGTAAGGGTGAAACATATAAGAAGAAACTTGATTTGCAATCAGTAAGTGTTTATTCCATAAAAAAGATTAATGAGATTATACGATATTTATATTGAAATATATTTGTATATGAATAAAAAATAGCATAGATTGAGTGATTTTACAAGAAGCAGTATGCATAAATAGATATAAACATGCCCATTTGAAATAAATATAACACATTATAGAAACTACTAATAATTGTTAGTCGTCTATGATACATATGTTGATTGCATCCTCTAGTTATCAAGTTTTTGGATTGTTTTCAACATTTCTTACTTCTGCTAATTGTCTAGTCTCTTGTTAGAGATATCATGATCCAATCACAACAAGTTTCACCATTAGAAGGAATAATGTAAAGAGTACAACTCTGGAAAAAATAATATCCTGGATCTGTAGGTTTTCTTCTAATGGTTCAGTTGATTTTAGTCTCACTCTACTCGGTTAAAAGTTAGTTTTACAAAAAGATCTTCAGAAAGGCTGGCAATGAGGACACATATTCCCCTCCATTATAATTATATTTGTTTCAATGAGGACACATATTCCCCTCCATTCTAATTATATTTCTTGAAACAATTCAGGGTTTCTCCTTTCATCTCACCTCACCTAACAGGTGAGTTTAGTTGGATAAAGAAGTTGAGTAGTTATGTTGTAGAGCAAGAGTTGTGGGCAACAAATTTTCCTCTACGCCAATAGATGTGTTAATGGAAACGGAGGATTGATCTCAATAGTTCCCTTCACCATTAGTTTATGTAATCAATTAAAATCAAGATGTCTTCACCCAGGGCATAATAGAAGTTGACTAATGATCTTATTTTATTTTGGCTAATAATTTCCTAGTGAAGCATGTTTATGTATGGATGGCGGTAAGTCGTTGATGCTATTAAAACGAGTAAACTTAGGATAGCTCTCACATTCTTAAGAGCCACTTTAGGAACCAAATTACTAAAACGGTCTCCTTTCCCTAAAGTTCATTGTCATGGAAATGTGCCATTGTGGTCACAAACGGGGGGAAATGAGTCCCGTCCTTGAAGGATTTTCATATTTCAAGGTGTTAAACACAATACAAATGATATGTATAATTGAGAAGAATATTATGTCCTCTATTTTTTTAAAGTGTGAAGAGCCTTGAAAACTGTCACTACATGCCAAAAACACGATTGTGCATATTTTTGTAAAGTAGGTAAAAAATATTGAAGTAATAAACTTGCCTACAGAAATGTTAATTTATTTTGTTAGGCTTAATATGGCTCAAATGTAGTCTTAAAAAATTCTAGTGAGAAATAAAATATAGTTGCATGAAGCATTCTAATTTATTAATGAGTACCCAACGTCTCTCCATTACTTAGTTTATGAGATTAGTTTTGAACTAAAACAATAAGAATGCTTCTCTCAAAAGCTCACATATGCTTTTGATAGAACATATACCCTCACCTATGGCAACTCTGTTAACCAAAACTTATTAGTTTTCTGCTTTGAAACATGAGCAACATAAATTCCCTTGTAAGTTTTGAGAAGATAAATATAATCTCTTTTATAATGCGGTGAAAATTTGCAAGGAAACAAATTTCAAATGTAATAGAAACAAGAATAAGTGTTTGAATGAAATTCATAAAATTGGCACAATGATGGTCAATAAGAATACTGAAATACTAGCAATGGAAAGAAATATGCATAAAGGAAAAGTTGTATGCTAATAACTTGAAAACATAAAATATGCATATGTGCTACTGTTGCACATAAATTCATAGCTTCTGGCAAAAATCAGTTCGCACACTTCTCTTTATTATTGTTGAAAAACATATCATTGTAAAAGGAAGAGATAATTTATAACAGGGGAGATTGAAATATGATTAAACTTGTAATGGATGTAGATCAACCATGTATATAATAAACTTTATTTGATTCTTAGGGTTATTAATAGAGATATTGCAAGTTAAAAGACATAACACTAGACTATTATGAAATTATATCTTCACCTTCACGCCTTCATTCACTCTGTACAAAAATATTCCTCTTGCGATCTTTAGTTCTGCAATTGGTAAATGAGAGTTCCTCTGAATCACTTAACCACTGCTCATGCTTGGTTTCTTTCACTACAAAGATAAAAAAAGAAACCAAAGGCTTCTTGATATGAATTAACCAAAACTAAATATAGGCCTTACTCCAACATTTTAGAAATATGCAGGCGCAATTCGCCTTATAATAAGAAGTTATTTTATATTTCTTTATATTTTTCTTTTTTAAAATATTATATAAGTATATGAATCTTAAAATGTGTATATAATTATTAAGAGCTATATTTATGATCTTATAGTTTATATTTTATTTAGGTTATATCTGTTATCAATTTTATTAATTAATTTAAATTTATGAGAAACATTTAATTTTCTAACCTAAATAATAGATTGTAAAAATAAATACCATTATTAATAATAAAATTACATTACTAACAAGTCTAATATGCAATTTTGCTGCTTAGGAGTACCTCTTATGCAAAAAGTAATTGATAGTAAAAATATAAAAATTCCTCTCATGCCCATGCATAAAGATCTTAGAATTTTTTAATTATTAAAACATATGATTTGCAAGGTACTAGTTTGTAAACAACATTATAATAGTTTAGATCTTCTTCAACTTTTGAATTTAGGTTTCTACTTTAGAATATTAAGACAAATTTTAAAATATTAAAACAAATAAAATTGTTAAGGTTCTTAAGTAGGGAGATTTTTATAATTGAATTCACAAAGTTAATATTAGTAAGCATTTAGTTAAAACAATGAAATTTCTATTTGGCAGTAAAATCATTTATAAGAAAAATTCACACAACAAATGAAATCAATTGCCTTTTGTTTGTTGTCTATATTATGAAATAACTAATGCATCCACAAATGCTTATAAGTCTTCACCTTGCATTATTTGACAATTTGATATTTCAAGGCCTTATATGACTCCTACACAAGTTTCCCATAAAATCAAGCTATCCATTAAAGGTAGGTAATAATGTTTCAAAGAAAAACATTATATAATATTAAAGGAACACATAATTAATTATGAAAAGACATGTTCACTTAGGGGCATACGAAAGAGCTATAAATATTTATAATCGAGGGGACATTATTTTTTCTTATCAATATATTATATTATTTTGAAATATGTTGTTAATAAATAAATAGTTAAGTTTTAGGCATTCTATATTTTGATGGAAAAAGCAATAGAAATGTATTGATATGTATTGGAAGACTTTAAGTTATTAATAGATTAGATAGGAAACAAATGTAAAATTGAGACTCTAATATCATTTCCAATTGGAAATCAATTTATGAAGATAAAAAACAATTTCAATAATTTTTTTTACACACACACACATATGTATAATTCAACTCAAATGTTGATGATCTATCTAAAGAAGTTGTATTAATGTAGGAAGGGACTCAAATGTAGCAAGAGTTTAGATGAAGAACTTATATTTCATTTTGAAAAATGTCTTTATATTGATATAGGAAGTGATGTGTTTGTTGGATTTTTTTTGTAGTTGTTGCAATAGTATTGGAGTCTTAGTAATAAGGCTTAAAAAAGACCTTGTTAAAGAGTTCCTATTATAACTTAGGCATATTTTATTTAAATAGTAAGATAATGATTTTATATGTTTTTCATATATATATATATATATATATATATATATATATATAACTAACCACCATAAAATAATATCATAAAATTAAAATGTGAATGTTAAAAAATTTCTTTTTTTTAGCAAACTTTGTAAATTACTTTCAAAAAGTTACACATTACGTAAAAGTCACACATGAGTTTGACACACTTACTTACAAATGAAATTTTCATAAATATTGGGATTTGATGTGTGTACTATTATGACACTTGGTGGCATATATATATATATATGTAAAGCAATTTTTATTTACAAATTCTATTTATTACCTAGTAAAAATAGTTATTTCATTTATATGAGCCAATAAGAAAATAAAAATTCAAATTTCAAAAATTACTTTTTATTTTCACGAAAATACCAATCATATGCACACATCAATCAATCAATCTTTAATGAATGAAGACTTTATGAAAATTCAATTTTCGAAGGAAAAGACGATTTTACGACACTTTCTTTCGACAAAGATCAATCAACCAAAAGACTAACTTTCGACTATAGATTGAAAATGACAAAGTAAATACATAAGAAACATTTATCAATCCTAGTCTAAGTAGGCTAGCTAAGGAGATGAAAACCTATTTTCTAAGACATGACATCCATTTACAATCAGTAAACAAGTAATCAGAAGAATTTTGGCTAAACATTTATTTCCAGGGGTGGGAATCTGACCCTAGGAAGATCAACGGAGGCCAAAGAGGGAGTAATTGTGCTACAATGCACTATCTCTAACTGTAGGGTGCATTACAACACACTGTCTCTAAGGCTAGCCTGTGCTGATTCCTGTGAGGCCACTCAAGAGTCACCCAACCTCAAATTTTGACAAAAAGTCAATTCAAAAGGCTGAATTATAACAAGTAAAGTAGGTCAAGGTGTCTAAGGAGGTGGATTACCTACTACAAAAGATGATTCCCTCCCCAGATGAGTCGTCAATTTGTTTTGGGGTGTTTTAGTTTCTACGGATAAATGATTAAACCCCTAGACTAGTAGCTAAGTCTAGAACAACGATGCAAAGAATTCTCTACCTTTTCTATAACGAGTAGATTAAATAAGATAGTAAAGAAGCCTACTTATAGCTTTCGCTTACTCCTTATCTCCCTTGACCATTTTTGTCACTCCTTTCCATACTTAATCTGCTTGAAAAGTGCCTGCACAGAGACATAAGATAAAAACTGATCAAAGCATATGATAATGATCTATTGATTAAACATAGAATGGAATCAAGTTCATAATACACATATGAAATCATCAATGAACAATACAAACATATGGAAAAGTATTTGAACACTTTATTAGTAAAAGGAAGAGTTACAACCCAATTTCCTTGATTTAGTGTCACTCCTTTAGTTCAATCCCATCCTATCCTCATAACAAGAAAGACACTTTGACATCATTAAAATACTTGAAACCAACTCAAGTCTCATACTAACGACATCTCCCTATAATTCAATGATTTCCAGCCCCTGATCACTTAGATGAGTGGTCCTTTTATAGGTGAATGAAGGAAGTCATGCCGTAAATGATGATAATGAATGCCCTCCCAGACATAGGATTTAGTTTCATGGAGGAAGGGATAAAGGGATTGATGTTCCTTAACTCCCTCCCTCATCCAATTTCGAGCCCAAAGGAGTGGATAGCCTTAGGAAACTTCTAGAGGAATCATATGGATAAGAATATTCCAAACCCCAATGCAGATTTCACTCAAATTTACCTAGCACATGCCAAAGAGGGCTCAAGTGTGCTGAAATGCACCTTGGAAGTGTACTAGACTACACAAAAGTGCACCCTGATAAAGCCCTTCCTACACCGATCTTCTTAGAGGTAGTTTTTGGATGGTTTTAGTCATGGAATTTCTTGGGAAGGAGGCATTTTGATGGTTGACTTCATTTATGGAATGTAACAACTGAATTATGGTTTGATGGGCCCTAATAGTATTAATCTGTAAATTGGTGTTGGTGTGCCCAAATGGATCTATAAAAAGGATCCTCGTAACATTTATAGCAAGGAGTGAGAAGGACATCGTGAAGTGAGTGGGCCTAAAATAGAGATGCCAGATATAATGTAGCCACTAAAAACAAATAAAGTAAATATATGCAAAAAAGTTGAACCAGAGTATGTGACCATAGGAGATTACTAGGATGAAGACACAATCAATAAGATACCATACTTTTTGCATGAATATCTGGAATTGTTTCCCTATAAATTTTCATATATGAAAGGCATTATAGGGGATTTGGGAGTTATGAGGATTCCTCTAAAGCCTGATGCAACTCATGTTAAGTAGAGGCCTTATAGACTAAATGCAAAATAAAAGGAAAAGGTAAAGGAAGAATTGGACAAGATGCTACTAGTAGGGATAATTGAACATGTCGAAGAGTTTGAATGGGTAAGTCCCATGGTAGTTCAGGAGAAGAAAGAGCAAGGGGAAATTAGGATATGTGTGGACTTAAGGAAGCTGAATGATGCATCCTGCATGACCCTTTTCCCACCCCATTTACATATGAAGTGTTGGATAATCTAGGAGGACAAGAGGTGTACTCTTTTGCAGATGGCTTATCAGGGTATCACTAGATCAGAATTACATAAGAAGATAGACATAAAACAACTTTTACCATAGAATGGGGGTCTTATCAATACAGAGTGATGTCATTTGTATTGAAGAATATGCCTGCCATTTTTTCCAATGTTCTAATTGCCACTTTCAAGGAATATATAAACAAGTTTCTAGAATTTTACTTCGATGATTGGACAATCTTCGAGCTATTAAAAAATCATGTGGCGAGCTTAAGAATGATGTTGGATACATGTAGGCAGTATCAAATATCGTTGATCTTGAAGAAGTGCATATTTTGTGCACCATTTGGAATATTTTTGGGGCATGTGGTTTGTAAATATGGATTGTAGATGGATCTAGTGAAGATCACAGTTATTGTGATCTTGTCAGTGTTGAAAATAGTAAGAAAATTGCATAAGATGCTAGGACACACAGGATACTAAATAAAATTTATTAAAGGTTGCACGCGGATACTTGTAGGTAGGAAGTTGTTTAAGGCAAAAGATAATTATAGCACTACATAAAGGGAGGCGTTGGCTATGGCATATGCACTGCAAAATTTCACACATTAATTGTTGGGAGGACACTTTAAGATCTTCACATATCTTTCCACGTTGAAGTATTTAGTCAATAAGCCTATTTCAAGAGGGAATATCTATTGGTGGTTGTTATTATTTCAAGAATATTATTTCAAAGTTATAATGAAGCTGGGAAGATTGAATGTTGGGCTTGATCATCTATCCAGGATAGAGATAGAACAAGAACCTACAAGTGTTGAAGATAACCTACGCGATGGATAACTATTTGCAATTAGAGTTGCAAATGATCACTGCATGGAGATTATATAGTTTTTGTCCACAAGAATGGTGCCTGCGGAGTATACTACAAAGAAAAGGAAGGAATTGGTGGTTCGAGCAGCGAACTTTTCACTGATTGTAGGACACTTGCATAAAATGGGAGAGGATGAAGTACTATGAAGAGATGTCCTTAAGCATGAAAGGTAGAGGATTATGGTAGAATCTCATGGAGTAGCCCTAGGTGGCCATTACGCAGAAAAAACCATTATACAAAATATTCTGAGACCTGGACTATGGTGGCCTATAATACATAAGGATGCAAAGGAATACTGCCAAGTATGTGATGTATGTCAAAGGAGAGGAAAGTCATCCAGAAGAGATTAAATGCCCCTATTACCATGAATGACATTACAAACTTTTGAAAAATGGGAAATTGACTTTGTTAGACCAATTAGTCTACTAGGGAAAGAGACTAGTCCAAGATATATCATCACTGTGATGGATAATTTGACAAGGTGGGATGAGGCAAAGCGAGAGAAGGATTGCAGCATAGAAGCCATTGTAAATTTGATCTTCGAATATATATTATCCACATTTGGTTGTCTAAAAATCTTGATGAGCAATCAGGGAACACACTTTTTGAATAAGACAATTGAAGCACTGATTGAAAAATTGCAGGTTTACCGTTAGAAGATCACTCCCTATCAACCTTAGGAAAACAAGATAGTGGAATCTTTTAATAACATTCTAGAGAATGCATTGATGAAGGTGTGCAATGTAAACAAAGATGACTAGGATTTAAGAATACTAGTGGTATTGTGGGCATACACAAGGACATGCAAGAAATTAACACGACAAACACCTTTTAGGCTGGTATATGGACAAGAAGTAGTTATGCCTATGGAATATATTGTGCGAATCCTAAGATTGTAGTTGTCACAGATATGAGAGACCTCGACATGATAAAGGAACAAATGTCATAGATACTATCTTTAGGAGAAGACATATTCATAGCGAGATTCCATCAACATGTGCAAAAATCAAGGAAGAAAGCCTGGCATGACAGGGATATCAAAAATAATATATTTTGGGAGGGGTATCTTGTATTATTATATGACAGTAAGTTCGTGAAGTTCTTGGGGAAATTCAAGACACATTGATTGGTGCCATATATTGTCAAGAACATTACAAATGGCAGATCTATTTAGCTCACAAAGTTGAATGGATAGATGATTCCTGGGTGAGTGAATGGTAGTAGATTGAAGATATATAGGGACAATTATGTCCCTAGATCATCACTGGGAAACTTCCGCTTGAATTACTTTTATGCAAAAGGATGTCCCATGGGGAAGAGGTAGTTGTATTCCTTTTGTCTCCATTGTCCCAAAGCAATATAATCATAATTTCATTCATGAAGATCATACATAGGTTGGGAGTTCATATTCTTCAATCATCAAAATAAAATTTGTGGAACAATACTCAACACAATTTCCTAGTCAGCCATCCCTTGCATATAGATAGACATAAATTCCTTCATCCCTGGATATTCTTTCTCTGAAGCTTGAGTACGTATGGTCTGTGTGCCATTTTTTCTCTATACCATGAATGAAGAAGAATGCGTAAAGTGATCAAAAATATTTATAAGGCGTGCATGACTTGAAAGGATTTGAATTAATGATCTAATCAAATTGGATTTGTTCCATGGATTGCATAGAAATTAATAACTTTGTATCTCTTCCAATTTGATTATCCAGAGTGGTGTCATGCTTGCTAGTTACTAGTAGGACTTGACCGATGACATGCATTGACCGACTGCACGTGACTATAAACCACTACCTAGGAAGGGACTTTGCCAAAGGAAGAATGTTGCACGATACTCAGAAGTATGGAGAAGTCCAAGGGAAATGCGACAAACTATAGATGATTGTGCCAAAGAATATAATTGACGAAATTTGCTACAAATATGACGATTGGAAGGAAAAAAGGAACCCTTAAAAAATAATTACCATTGAAGGGTGAGAGATAAAATAATTTATGAAGCACAAATGGATGTATATATCCTATACCTACATTAATGAGCCAAATCTAGAGCCAATCATGAGTCTGGGAATTCAATTTTCTTATCAAAATAGCATCCCACGCCACATCTTACACTTGTTTCCTAGAGAGATAAGAAATTGTGCCTACGAGAAGAAGATCTATTGCATGTCTGAGAGGCGCTGGGAAGGGTTGGTCAGAATATTTAAGAAGAAAGGGCTAACAGGTATGATGGATTCAAAAGCAAGAAATACCATAGCAGAAAATGTGTCTATGTCCTCGATGCCTTTAAGGTCGCCAAGAAAGGTGCTTCTCAAGCCACAGTCACAACCACAAAAGATGAAGGAGAAGAGGCCAACTGAGGTCTCTACAATAGAATTGAGAACATCACCATGGAAGAAGAAGTAGAAGGAAGTACAGTTGAAGAACACAGAAGATAAGGGAAAAAATCCCATGCAGAAAGGGAAGAAACTTGTATAGTAGGAGGGACCCCAGTGGGTCCATGACAGTGAAGAAGAAGTTCAGATTCATAGAATGGAAATGGAGGATGTGGAGATTCCTTCTATGCTCCTAACATATATGTCTCCGTGAAAGTCAGCTGCGAAGCTAGTCAAGGAGCCAAAAGAATGAATTTTTTCTACGTATAGACTGTTGTTGTGACAAGAGGCTCCTTTTGAAGGAGAAGTGTTGGGGAAGATTCCCCAACTCAAAATAAAGGATGGGGATTTCAACAATAGAAGTAAATACATGCAATTCAAGCCGAGTAGGTACTTGAAAAATGTTAACTACTCGAAGAGTGAAGTTATGATATTAGAACCACAACAGTGAGTTGCAGGAGAGGGAAGAGCGAGACTTCTGAACATGCTGAATGTGCCACACTTCGGTCGAAGCCCATTCAATAGAAATTGCATGCGACAACTCCTCTCACTAATGCATGATGATTGTATTTGGCTAGGAATGAGGATCCCAATTGATTAAATGCTCATTAGAAGAATAACAACATTTCCATACAAGGGAGATGACCCTGTAGATGAATTTGTGGGTTAAAAAAAACACAAAGAAATGGCTGACATGATGAAAGGCAAGTCTAGGTTGGTGAAGAAATCTCGTGGCTTCAAGATAAATTATATTGAAGATCAGGGTGTTCACTTCACCACACATATCATAGCGAGGAATACTATGAGGAAGTGTAGGACCAATTGGGTGCCTACAATAGTGTTATCATTGGTAGAGCACTGCAGGGAAGGAGTCTAGTTCAACTACGCTTCTTATTTATGCAAAGATTTTTTTATGGACTGTAAGGAGTCATAGGAAGAAGTCAAGACCTTCTACTATGCTTGGTTGTTCATTCTTAATGGACTTATTGCATGGAAGGAGTTGGAAGATTGTCAATTTCTGACTGCGTAGGTATATTTGTGCGAAGCAGTGAGGTATGCTTCACTATGGTTTACAAAGGAGTCATCCCACACAATGAATAATCAAATATCTTTTGTACTGATGTAGATGGTTTTTCACATGGTGGTGATCAGCATCTCAGACTGTCACCTAGCCTACACAACCAATATTATCATATAGCATAGTTTAAGTCAGAGTTTCATAGGGCATATGTGAAAGCGATGAAGGACCCATAAGAGACATGGAATCCATTACCATATCTAGTAACAGAATATAAACTCCTCCTGATAGTGCAAATTTGGTCAAAGGAATGGATGACTACACCTCATGGAGTATTTGGATGAAATGGCACTAAGAAAGGTACCTCGCAGGGTGTGGATACAAGTAAGAAACATATTGTCAAAGAGCCAGAAGAAGCAAAAGGAACATGGAAGCAATATGAAGAACACTGCAGTGATGCAGAGGTATCAGAAAAGTTTCCCTTTGTGATAAATATGCAACCAAGAAAGAAGAAAAGGGCAGATAGGAGGAATGGTACAGTGACACTTGTCCTCACTGATGGGGACATTACTTAGATAACAAAGAAAATCCAAGATATTATTGTAGATATCTAGGATAATATTGATGATCGCTGCAAAGAAATCTTGGTTGAGGTGCAGTAGGGCATCGCAAAGTTGAAGGCATTTCCAGAAGCAATGAAGCAACCTGAAAAACTAGCCTAGTCATTAAGAGCGAAGATTGCAAACAAGTTTCAGGATGAGGATGTTACATGTGCTAGCTGGGACACTGATGTTTGAAGTAGAAGTAGGTAAAGATTGAGCCAACACATGGCAAAGTGTCCTACTGAATGTCCTGCGTTACCTCTTCAAGGGATGGATGAATGTCATCAAGGAATAACCATGAATATGCAGGAACGAGAGAAGCATATGATGGCGGTGAAAGAAAAGGAAGAGTCAAAGAAAGCAACAATACAAAAGGAGTTGAAACAAGTGGCCATGTAAAGGGAGGAAGCAAGGCAATATTGGGAATAGTTGGTAAGGGCCATTGTTGAGACCTATAATACAGTTCTAGACATGAAGGTCTGAGATGATGAAGAACCAATGGAGAATGTCATGAAGCTTGTGCTTGCGATCAAAGACTCAAAGAATGCTATCTCCAAATTGAAATTCAACTATGAGGTATAGATATCAGATCTACAAATAAGATTGCATCCAATTACACCACTATATGTTCAGGAGCAGAGACAAAAGGACCTAAGTGCAACAACGAAAGGCATATCAAATGCGTTGACATATTATGGGAAGTTTACAGATGATACGATGCATATTTGGACCTCACTATAGGAGGATCCAAATGTCATGAAGATTGAGGAGAAACTGTAGGCTAAGCATAGGTGGCTTGGTGAGATCCTGGCAGTTGTAAATAACTTACTAGTTTTGTATATATTTTCCATTATTTCTTAGGGGAATAACCTCCAGGTACAAATGGATGATCTATGGAGAAAAGTACAAATCGTACAGGCAAGGACTCAGCTGTGGTAGGAGGAAGCCCTACAAATTTGTAGGCAATGGATAACCGACTGAAGGAATTGAATTAAATAGAAGTAGAGCTACCATAGAAGGTCATTCACCCTAATATAGAAGCTTTGTTAAAGGAAGCATAGCAGCAAGAGAAGTTGATGGTAGAAACACTCTAGCAGTACAATGCAGTATACAATGGCATCGCATCAAAGATCAAGAGCATCAAATATGAGTTATTTGGGATGAGCCATGGGTGAGTGTTGGGGCCTTGTTCGACATAGCCCAACTTGGTCCAAATTTTGGGTAAAATACCCAGTCAAAGAAGGAGCAGACCACGCAGAGCTGATGAAGAAATATTCATCACGCAGACTTTTAGGGATTTAGGGATAAAGCCCTTATTTTGTAATGGGTATTGGGTAGTAGTCTTCATTTATGGGACCACATTATAGGGACCATGGTTTTTATATATATGAGTTGTATAAAAGGTTATGTAATACTTTCTAATCGAATAATGTTGGGATTTGAATGATAGAAGCACAAGTGAATATTTGATTCCATATCTCTAGTCTACAACTTTGTAGAAGGCTCTATAGCATAGTGTGTGTAGACCATGAAGAGTCTTCAGCTAAGTGTGTAGACCACCTGTATCTGAGTGCATAGGTCAGAGAAGTGAATGTAATTGAAGATATCCTTAATAAAGAATATGTTTTGTGAAATTATTGTATATTTGTACTTCTTATTTATCTATTGTTATGTACCTCGTTATGTGTGTTTTGTACTAAATTATGCAAAGAACTATAAGATATATTGTTATGTGTTCAAGTTTATGCATCTCTTATATTAACCATATGCATGAAGTTCTTATGCATGTGAAGTTATAAGATTGATATAATGTTGGAAATAATACTGAGAGGGGGGGGTGAATCAGTATTATCACATCAATAAAACTTTTTCATTTCCATATTCAGATTCATATATGCTACTTCCACAACTTCTTATGATTCAGTTAGTTGATCCTTAATGAGTGAATTAGAACATTATCAACCATATTAACAGTAAAGAGGTGTAGTAAAATAGAACATATCATGACAAATAAGCCACACACATGAACACCATGATATAAGGTGGAAACCTAATGTGGGAGAAAACCACCTGCTGCAAGTCATCTCAATCTTCTTCTTAATAAGAGAATCCTTTTACAATATTTCTGTACTGGTGTGGTCTTATACCAGTACGCAGGCTTCTACCTATAGAGAGCTACAACCCTCTCTCGTTCTCCAGTCTCTCCTAGAAGGGAGCTACAACCCCATAGTTCTTGTACTAGCTAAGATACTAGTACGTAGGCGCCGGCCTACAGTCTTCTCTCCTCCATGTACCACATTTCATACATTTTCAGACTGGATAGTCCTGAAGCACAACACATAATCTGAAAGGCCACATTTCATACAATTTTCATAATGGACCCATTAATATCATTGAAGCACATAATCAATCAATCCTCTGAATCACCCAAACACCAGATCAATACATATACAAGGATAATATATGTGTTAGCACCCAGATCTAGTCCATCAGATCACATAATTATGAGTCATTATGATCCTGATCCAATATTAGTTCTCATCCATAAATACTGAAGCTAAACACAATCAAGAAAACAGGATATGCAGAATACGGACGCCTTTAAATTGTCATCAGAACCCATCAACAACCAGAACCACCTGTGACTTCAAATATCATAGCTCAAATTGTATGCGCTACTACAATGAACCAAACCTGCATACATACGTGCTTACACCAAATCCAACCCACGTACAAATCTATAAATATTCAAACATGACTTGCAACGATTTCAAACTTAAGTTATACCCAGATCAGATCATTACAAGCGTTAGTATACAGATCTAGAATAAGCATAATCAAATATATAGAGATAGTTCATTTCAAACCATTTGATCCCGATCTATCCTTAGATCTTGTTCTCCATCAACCGGTGAGATCCCTCTTTAGCTCAGATCGAGATCTGCACCATAACCCAATTACCAGTATTCCAGATCTAGCACTTTATCAAATATTCAATAACAATTCAGATGATGCTTTGTCAAATGATCTCCTTCCTCTTTTATAGTCTTAGGCCTTTCACAATACCACGGTCCAAAACCATAATAACACAACATACCATGAAACCAATACTTTGGGATCAACACTTTT
>APFE031347004.1:111077-131323 GCA_000404065.3 Pinus taeda
ATTTATGAAAAGTGGTCCTTGAAAGAAAAGAAGTAGGGGGTTGTAGCTCCCTTCCAGGAGAGACTGGAAAACGAGAGAGAGTTGTAGCTCTCTGCAGGTTGCAGCCTGCGTACTGGTAAAGGACTGCACCCGTACAAGACCATTGTAAAAGGAGTTTCTAATTTGAAAGAAGATAGAGACATATTGCAGCAGGTGGTTTTCACCCACATTGGGTTTCCACCTTATATCTGGTGTTCTTTGATGTGACTGTCTGCTTTTCTTGTTCATGCTCATTATTTATGGTATTGGTATGCAAACATAATTCAAAGTATAAATAAGAAAGATTTGGCAAAAGAATTAGATAATACTGATTCACCCCCCCTCTCAGTATTATTGTCAAGAAAGAGAACTTTTTATATATAAAATAGATAAAAAGTTACAAGCAGATGCATAGCATTCAGTTGCTGTGAGGACTTTTCCTTCAACAGACCTAGAGAAAAATAAAGGTTCTCTGAAACTAACCATATTCATCAACAATTTACAGTTCCCCTGTTCCTGAGACAGGTTTTTCCCCTTTGCGGTCCAGAAACCGATGTCTCAGTCTTCTTATTTTCACAACCAAATCTTTGATCGACAGTTCATGATTTCCGTGGGCCTCCTTTAAAGGAAAACAGCCCACCAACAAAAAACGCCTGAAACTCTTGGGCAGATTGCCCATACGGTCCAGCAAAAAAATTGTCCATTACAAACAGAAAAAGAGATACATGCAGCTATATACAAAAAGAGAAATAAAACATCAGCAGCAATATGGAGAACTTTTAAGCATAGGGAGGAAGATCCGACACACGGATCTGTTCATGGATTTTTTCAGTCAATTTCCAAATGCCCATACCTTGCTGCAGACCATCATTAGAAAGATTGTCCACGGCTTCATTTCGGTCCCTGTAGATATGTTCAATTGAAAAAACATTAAAGGACTGTTTTAAGATCATGATCTCTTCTAGAAGCGGCCTCAACATATAATTAAGACATCTACTGTTACCATTTACCCACTTCACTACATTCAAAGAGTCCCCAAAGATCTGAATTGCGAAGATGTGTCTGTGGATAAGCCAACAGAGGAGAAGTTTTAGGGCTGATAGTTCAGCAAAATTATTTGATCCGGATCCAATGCCCACTGAAGCCATTAAAGAGTGCGATTCGTTTAAATGAATGATTATCCCTGCCCCTGCTGAATTGTTTTGTGAAGCCCCATCAAAGTAATCCCACGGAATACCTGATATTATTTGTTCCTCCCTGCTCTGAGACTTTTTCCTTGTATCCTCTGGATCAGGAATACTGGAAAGAATGGCTGAGCTTTGAATGGCGATAGCTTCTGCTAGGAGAGTTTTGTCATTGAAAATGCTTCTATTCTTGGCGATCCAGACTCCCCAGCAAATGATGGGAGGGAGATTCCTCATATTCCCCTCTGAACGATGGCTCCACCACTGCTCCCAAGCAGCCGCGATGGTTCCCCCCTCCCAAACTAGTTGTTTCTTCAGTAATTTTTGTACCTCCTCCCACACCTTTTTAGTGAAAGGGCATCCCAAGAAAAGATGGAAGATGGTCTCCGAATCATTTTTACATAGTGGACATCTTCCAGGCCCTTGTTTAAATCTTGCTTGGAGAACGTCCCAGGTTGGGATCTTCTTTTTCAGCACACACTAAAAAAACATCCTGGCTTTTTTAGGACATTTTAATTTCCACAGAGGTTTTGCCCACCAACCTGGATCTTCCCATCCTTTTTTTGACATTAAGAAGCTGTAACCTACTTTCGGGGAATAAGATCCTGAATCAGCATGGGCCCAGACCAACTGGTCAGGTCTATCTCTTAGTCTTACATTTGATCTTGATATTTCCTGAATGAAAGTCTGCCACTCATTCCACCATAAGGGACTAATTTCAAGGTCTTCTCCTGATTTCCAAGCTTGCCCCCATATAGAAGACTGCCCTATTTTCTCAATCTGATGTAAATGAACTATACCTTTAGAATCCAGATGTCTGATGAGTCCTAGGGACAGAGCGAAGAGATCATTGCATCCCACCCAGGGATCCCTGCCTATTCTCACATTTTCCCCGTTCCCTACCTGCCATGCCAAACCTTGCTCTATGACTTTAAATGCTTCAGTGGTAGCCTTCGAGATCACTGAAACATTTCTTCCTTTCTTATTTTGGTTACGGGTCCATTCTTCCAGAGGAACTGGATCTATATACTTACGCTTCACTACTCTAGTCCACAAATTCTCATAGTTAATGAGTCTCCAACCGGATTTTGCTGCCAAGGAAATACTGAAATCATAGAGATTCTTTATACCCCAGCCAGCCCAGTCTTTTGGCCTAGCTATCTTATCCCAGGCTACCCAAGGAAGAACAGATTCCTCCTTTGACCCGGACCAAAGAAACCTACTGCAAATCTTTTTTATCTTATGGAGGATCCCTTTTGGAATCTAGGTCAAAGATGCCCAAAAAACTGACATGGCCTGCGGCACTGAGTTTACCAAGGTCAATCTGCCTGCTCTAGACAACCACTTGAAACTCCAGTGAGCGATTTTTGCTTCAATTTTGGCCACCAGCCAATTCCAGTGTTTCTTTTTGTAAGAATTTGGCTTCAGCCAGAAACCCAAGTACTTGAAAGAAGTCTCCATATTGTAGACCTCAAAAGGCAGTATAGCTGTAATCTGGGTACATTCATTTCTGCTGAAACCTTCCATAAGTAGCTGAGATTTCCTGAGATTTATTTACATTCCTGTGGCTTTTATGAACAGATCAAGGATATTCTTTAGTTCTTTCAATTCATTCAGACTCCCATTTGTAAATAGTAAAATATCATCTACAAAAAGGAGATGAGAAATGAACAGATTTACAGCTACTTCCAAACCTTTTATCAAACCTGTTCTTCTTGCTTCCAGAATCAATCTGCTAAGATCCTCTGCCACAAGGAGAAAAAGCAATGGGGATAGAGGACATCCTTGTCTCAGACCCCTTTGCCCTTTAAAGAAGTGAGACAAAGCCCCATTGATTAAAACTACAAAGCTTACGCTAGTTACACATCCCATTATCCAATTTATAAAATCCAGCTTAAAGCCCAGATGGGTCAACAACATCCGGAGATAAGTCCAGCTGATCCTATCATATGCTTTGGACAAATCTATCTTAATCATAGCCCCTTTCTTGATAGACTGTCTTATGCTGTGGATTGTCTCCTGAGAAACCCCTATGGCTTCATGAATTTGTCGACCATCCAAAAAACCAAATTGCTCACTTGATATACTTCTTGAGAGGACCGGCTTCAGGCACATAGCTATAATTTTTGCTATAATTTTGTAAACACAATTACAAAGGGAAATAGGCCTGAAGTCTTCAAAAGAGTCAGGGTCCTCCTTTTTTTGGATGAGAGCTAAAAAAGTAGCATTGAACGGGGGGAAAATCTCACCCTTTCTTCTCGATTCTTCCACAACCTCAGTAAGTTCATCTCCAATTGAATCGAAGAAATGGCTGAACAGTTCGATAGTCCACCCGTCTGGGCCTGGGCTTTTATCTTTTGCCATTGATTTTACAATATTTTCAACTTCCTCCTTTGTCACAACTTCCACTAAACCTTCAGCTTCTTCCTCTTCAACAAATCGGGGAAAGCATTGGGCAGTTCTGATTATCTCTGCTAAAGTGATCCCTTCTTGTTCTGTAAACAGGTTTTGGAAGTGGGCCTTTCCCATTCTTGAAAGGTCCTCAAAAGAGGTAGCTTCTCTTCCATCTTGATCCTGTAGCTTCCAAATGGTGTTTGCATTTTTCCGGCCCTTAGCATAGTTATGGAAAAATTTTGTGTTCTCATCTCCAGCTTTCAACTAGATCGCCATGCTTTTTAGCCTCCACTCCTCTTCTCTGTCTAATAGAATCTTGCTTCTTTGCTTTTCTAGCATCAGGACCTTGTCTTTTGACTCCTGATTTACATACCCATCTGCCTCAAGTTCCTCCAAAGCTTGTAATTCAGCATCAGTTTTGGAAAGCGCCTCATTCTGAGACACCTTCCTAGCTTTGGCCCAATCTATGGTAGCTTTTTTAAGTCTCTTTAAATTCTCCAAGAATAGGACCCCTTTGTTCTCCGACGAAGAGCTGCCTGGATGTCTCCAAGTATCCCTAAAAAGGATATTGTAAGATTCCTCCTGCAACGAAGAGGCATTAAATTTGAAAGGAGCTGCTGGTTTAAGGGGAGGTTTTTGAAACTCCATTATGATGGGAAAATGGTCAAAGTTCCCCCCTTCACCAACCCATTGCCTGAACATAGGGATGCGGACTGTCATATCTTCACTTATGAGAAAACGATCCAACCGCTTTGCCACTCTTCCCTCCCCTGCTCTTCTGTTCCTCCAAGTAGGCTTTACTTTGATTAGATTTACATCTATCAGGTTATGGGAAAGGAGAGCGTTTGCAAAGAAATCTGAAAGCGGGTCTTCCCTGGCTGAGGGACCCCAGGCTTCCACGTTTCCTATAGAGAAATTTAGGTCTCCTCCTAAAATTAAACTTCTGTCTTTCAAAAGAGATATGGAAAGAAGATTGTTCCAGAAAGACTCTCTCCCCTCACATGGCCCATAGATATTTAGAACCAAAAAAGGGAAACCCATTTCAGGCGAAAAGACCTCCATGCCAAGGACATGAGCCATTCCCCAAAGGCTATTTATCTGCAGCCTACCTTCTCTTACACCAATAGCCAACCCCCCCGAATGCCCCTCAGCATCAATGGCATGGAAAACCCATCCTCGGAAAGAGATCCTGAGTACAGATTCCACCTCTAAACTCCTGCCAAGGGTCTCTTGAAGAAAAAGGATATCCAGATTGTAACGAGAAACTAACTCTTTTAAAGCCAGTTTTTTGGGTCTACTGGCTAAACCCCTATAGTTCCAGGATAAGAGAATCATTTTACAACCAGATCGGGGGGATTTGCTGCTCTAAGCGCCCCAGGGATGGACATTTGTTTCCCATCAGCTACATCAAACTTCGCTTTGACCTGTGCTTTTGACAGGTTTGATTTTCTACCCCTACACTTCCTTTTGGAAACCAGAGACAAAGACGGGCCTAACCCACCAATCGGGTCAAGGGATTCTAACAATTTGCCCTGTCTTTTATCCAGAGATCTCAAGTTATAATGGCATGACGGGGCGGAAAGGGCAGGGTTCAGGTTATTTTGAGGAACATCTTCGCAATTCAGGTCGATGGAGGGAATTGCATCAATAAGATTTTCTACAGTTAATTGATCATCAGAACTACAGGTTTTAACAGGAATTCCATCTTTTATAAGATTATCATTAAGATCTGGGAAAGGAGAGGAATTGCAAAAGTCTCGGTGCATACCGTTTTGTTCTTCCATCACGATATCAGGTTCTTTAGCTGAAGTCTCCATGGCTTTCTTCTCCAGGGGACCTTGGGCCTCTATGTCTTCGGGAGCAGGATTTGTGGCCTGGCTATCAACAGTTTCCTTTTGGAGATGGATCTCCTCCATAGAAGAATCCTTATGAAGGTCCTCAGCCACGAAATCCTTCTCTTTCCTCAATTTCGTCTCCCTCTGCTCACCTTTTTTCTGCGTTCTCCTTCTGCGATTTCCCAGAGGGCAGTCCTTTGCCAAATGCCCATATTCATGGCATCTGTAACACCTAAAGGGAAGATGCTCATAATCCAATGGTTGTTCAAACACGTAATCTCTATACTGAAGGTTTATAGATTCTGCTAACCCCTCCTTAGGGTTTAACCGAACTAGAATCCTGGCCATAGCTCCTTCGTGGGTGTGAAGGAACGACACGTCAGCTTCAAGGTATGTGCCCAACAAATTCCCTATGGATTTGAAAACAGATTCCACCCACAGAAAAGGAGGAAGCTCTGGCGCTCTGACCCAGATTGGAAACTCGTCAACCTTCTCCCTCTTTGCATCAAAGGATGGTGACCACCTCTGAAACAAGACTGGGTGATTCCCAATAGCCCAGTTCCTCCCAACAACCCATTCGACATCTTCTTTCTTTGCAAAAATGACCATGAACCAGCCCTTCATAAGAACTGAAACTCTGAATGAAATAGCAAGGGTTTCTTTCCATTGGGCCTCCGCCCACTCGTTCAAAGATTTGCCAGATAAGGCCTTCCCTCTAACTCTACCCACTAATGTGCATTCCGCCACTATCAATGCATCCTCAACTTGGACGTCCATGCCAAGAACGAGATTGCCTCCAAACTTCTTCTTCTTTAAGGGTTTTTCCTTCTTTCGATTACCCCCCGCCTTATCCTGACCGGGATCTTCCTCCCCTCCTAACGAAATTGGGGCTGCATTGTCCTGAGACTCCTGATATCCAACCTGCTTTACTGCAAGGGATTGAACGGATTTTTCTACCCGAGAACCCTGGAGACCGTCTTCCAAACCCTCCTTATCAGCTGCTCCGAGCCCCGGAAACACTGCTTCCCTTCCGTCGCTTGGGGTTTCCCCCACCTTCCCAACCTTCATAGCCTCACTTGCCTCATTCATAAGCCCTTCTATACTCAGACTGGGTTTAGGCGTCTCTTTTAAAGGTGAGCGCCTAATAACAGTTTGTCGATTGCTCCCTTCCGCTACAACTCTTCCAGACTTTAATTCCCCTCCAACTGACCTCCAGACTCCCTGCTTTGTTTGGAAATTGATAATGTCCTCGAGCCCCCCTGACAGTCGGACTGTGCCTGAGAGAGGTCTATTTTTACTGCCATGATAGCCAACTAGAACCTGATGATGGTCTTTCTCCGGGAAAACCGGTGTTAGGATATCCTTCCCTCCTTTGAAACGCAGCCCATCCAAACCCAGCTCTTCCCCTAACAGGGCTTTTGTCCCTTTGATGCTCCACGCACCTTCCACAGACAGATCAGCTGGTGCATGGCTGCCATCTGACCCGAAAAACTTGACTAACTTCTGGGCATTTACCTCTTTTTCCCACACCGACAATATATCCTCAGGAGCCGGGTCTAGGTCAACAAACTCATTAGGTTTCACCACGGTGAAAAAACAGTAAAAAAACCGATACCTGACACCGCTAGCAGCCCGTTACATGTTACTGTCATGACCGCTTGGGAACGTCGACCGCCGGCTCACCAAAACAAAACAAACAGCGAGAAAACAAAAAATCGCTCCGGTTTGGTGATTAGCTATCCTGATCCGAAGTTAAAACTCTGTGTTAACCCTAAACGACCCTTCAAAAAAAAATTTCTTACGCGACTACGCCTTGGAGTATCCACCAGTTGTCGCTCCTCGTACCGTTACGAAACCTGCCATAACCCTACCGAAAGCCTGTACTGCAGCAACCTAGGCCATCGGCCTAGGTGGCCTAGGGTCGAATCCTGCTACCTCCGTAAACCTTCATCCTCTCAACGTTTTGGTTTACAATAATCTTGTGTTAATCACTTTGTTTAACTATTTAGATGAAGCAATATTTGAATGAATATCTATGTTTATTTTTCAGAGTCATCTATATGCCTGTCAATAGACAAGGATTATTAAACGCTACATTTCAAATGAATAGTTGTTCCCGGGATTAGTATTAGTTTTCGTATTTTTGTTGATAGAATAAGCTATCCACCTATCATTAGAACAGACAACTCATCACTCATCCATCCCTTTTATTCATCATCGGGAAACTGGTCCCATTATATCCAGTCGGAGCCACCATCCCAAACGAAAAAGGAGCTGTACTAAGGTCCGAACTGGGTGGTTATCCCCCAATGTTGTTGCAGCGATTTTTGAGGCATCAACATATCCATAAAATATCCAGATGAAAATATCTGAAGTATAGTACATGAATGTGCCCTATGAAATGGGCCTAAAAATATACAAAGTATGTAGTTTAAGTACCACTACACCTATATGACTTCTAGTCAAATGGCGTCTATATGTTGGTACTACAATATAACAAATTCAAATTCAAATTTAACTCTCATTATTTAAAATATAAACAATATAGTGATAAATTATTTAACTATAATTACATAAGAATCTACTAGCCTGACTTTAGTCCAAATGAAAGGCATGTGTGGGTCACATAAACCCGAGTTTTGTATTCGTTTGGTTGTGGCTCAATGGTTGGGGCCTATGTCGATGGGATCATATATGGATCATCTCCAGCACATGCCTCGCAATCATAAACCCACATTGTTGCAACCTGGACACCACCTTGTATCTGGTCCTATGTCAATAATAGAAAAGAGATAATTATAAATAGTCTATGAATTAATTAGAATGAATGTAATTTAAAAACAAAAATGTTGAAATGTTAGGAATAAGAATTTATACCTCAAATGTTTGTTTAGGTTGAGATACATTGTGACTCTCCTCAATATGAGTGTGATGATGTGCAGATGGAGGTGGCAGAGACTCCATGGCCACATGCATCTATATGACCAATTGAAACCTCATATGACCTCGTAGGGTAATCAATATACCCTTGTGTCTACATGTTATCATGAACGCATTAAAATGAATGCTACACACTTATCAATATAAATAATGTATAATTTGATGGTAAGAGTCAATTTTTTTTATATATGTACTTTTCTTGGGTAATGTTGGTTGTACATCCACCATAAATCCTATATGTTATCACATCTACGTGCATATGTGTAACAACCCCAGTAAGTCTCACATGAAAACACATAGGATTAGAAAAATTTTACACAATTTACACATGTGTAACTTTTCAAATTACTTACCCCCTTTTCCTCTACTAACTATTAGATAGAATATTCATCATTACATAAAGTAATGATTAGTAAAGGAATAAGAAGTTACATAACATAAAATCCACTGCCATATCATATTATCGTAAACATCCTCATATAACTTTCCATCATTTCCATTATTCTTTCTACTAGGATAGTTAATCACATACTTGGTAATGTAAATGACACATTATACAAGGAAAAAAAATCATCAAAATGGAACCATAGGCAATCACATTATTCAACATCGATATACCCTAGAAACGTTGTAGGGTGAAAACCAACAAACATTTAGTTTTACTATTAAACACTCGTGAGGGTGTTCACCCCTCACTTAATCGCTTGTAAGGGATTCCATCGTTTATCCATTGTCTAAAAATATTACATAGAAATATCATTTATGTACAAAATGTCTAGCTAGAAGCTATTAAAATTATCATGATATCACTTACCCAAAAATTTGAAATCTTTATGCTTTTGTGGCCAATTTATTCCCATCAGTGGACCATTGTGCAGTTGGCACTCCTTAGTCTGCATCGACCATTACTTCTTCACCTACGACAATGTTAAAAAAAAATTGTCCTTTTCATACGTCACCATTATTTCCTTCCATTGACATCATCAACAAACTTTGATATCATGATTAGATAAAGTATTAATCAACCAATAATCAGTCTTTCTTAATTATTTTGCAACATTTATTCATGTGCATACATGAAATATAAACAAAATATCGTTACATTATCCCTTTAACAACATTTCACATGAATTGATTATACACATATAACTGTCAAATCATGTCCATAAATATATACCGCATTGATTACTATTCCCCTCGCACAACCTTACATTCTTTTCCAAAGGAAAACCAATACACATGTCCATATTATTTTAAATAATACTAGCATCTTATCTTTCGTCTTCTTCCATGTATTTATATAAAGTTATTGAAATAATAACCACTACCTATACTCTTTGCATGCATCTACATTAACTTTATCGAAAAGGATCCATCCCATGAGCGAATATCATGTCAACACATCTTACCTTTAATGAAAATACACTTTCTCCTATTATAAAGTATTCTTTTGAAGAAGTCAAATATTATATGCATGCAATAAATATTTTTTCTTTTCAAGAAGTCAAACATAGTAGCTATTCTTCCTATGTATACAATTATATAAACTTTACTTAAAAAACATAGCCCCTTGGCTATTAATTTTGGTGCATGAAAATACGTAAAGAAGCTAACACGATAGTTATGTTCCTATGTGTTGCAATGCTATATATTATACATTATATAATTATATATATATATAATATTCTATTATATATATATTTATTATATAATATAATATATATTACACATATATACGATATAATATACATATATACACACGACATATATATATATATATAATTATATCATATATATACTATATATATATATTATCATATATATATATACATTTATCATATATACATATATATATATATATACATCATATTTATATATATATATATCTATATATATTATTCTACTTATAATATATTATATATTATATATATATATACATATATATATATTATACTATATAATATTATATTAATAATATACATATATTTATATATATATTATATATATATATATTATTATATATATATTATATATATATATATATAATATTTCCAAAAGAAAGATTAACATAATATTGTATGCAAGCACATAACCTTTCCAGCTGAAAGCTAACATAAAATTATTTGCAAATTCATAATATTTCTAAAGGAAAGCTAACATATATTGTTCCCATATATGCATAACATTCTTCAAAATAAATTGTGTCAATTAATATTCCTTTTCAAAATAAAACTAATACCTTGGTTGTTGTATATAGGTACAAACCTTTCTAGCACAATAACTTTTAATTGGTTGCACAACATTAATCAATCTTTTCTCCATGCAACATGTATGTTTCCTTTCAAAGAAACTAACTCATTAATTAATTCATTCACATGTATGCGAAAATAATAAGAAGAAATTGACATATTAGGTATTACACTTGCATGTAGACGTAATATTTTCCAAATGAAAATAACATAATAGCTTCTCCTCTATGCATGAAATCCAAATTTTATATTTATTTTATGTTTGTAAACTACATTTCCTTCCAATAAATCTATCTCAATAGTTTCACTTTCCATGCATGTAAAGGGCATTTCTTTTCAAGAAATCTATTTCTATCAACTATTATATTCATGCATACAACACATATTTATTTTCAAGGAGGAAATTAAAAAAAAAATTAATGTATTTATGCATAAATATTCTTATTATTTTTCACATTATCTATTAGTATTTTGTGCATAAATAGGTTTAACACAATAAACTAATATTTTTTCTATCTAAATACACATTTCTTTTTCGAGATATCTAGGAAATATTTGATTACACAAGGTTCCCATTCAACCTTTTTCAAGTAAAACGACTTGGATAATTTAACTCTTCTACACAGAAAATCCATAAAGACATTCCTAGAATTTCAGAACATTTGTTTTTAAGAAAATAAATATATTTAACCTATGCTCAAGCACACAATAACAATAGATTTTTTTTCCAAGAAAAAAATATAATAATTATTAGTTATGTGGGAATGCTTATTTTATGTATGGAAACATATATTTCTCTTCAATAATAAATGTATAATAGCCATTATTTATGCATCTAAATAGATAATAGCTATATTTTCTTGTATGTAAATGCATAACCTCTTCAAAAGAGAGCTAATATATTAAATATTATTCTCATGCATGCAATTACATATTTATTTATTAATTTTTTTTCAAGAAATCTACGGAATAGCTAATCATTTTATGCATATGTAAATGCATATTCCTTCCAAGTAAATGCATATTTATTTTGAATAAAAGATATCACATTTCGATACTATTTTTCTCTTACATATTCATATTTGTGTTTTAAAGAGATCTATCATAATGCATACAAGACACATTTTTATTTCTCAAGATTGTTTTCCCTTTTAGTTACTCTCTTTTTGCATTTACACACATATTTGACCTATGTTTCTATGCACAAAAATTCCATCAATCTTTTCAAAGCATTACTTCTTTCTATCCACCACAAATTCTTGAGATCATTTCAAAAAAAAAATTAATGGTATCTACACAACATAAATTCTTGGGATATTTTCTCAAAAGGCACTAACACAATAAATATTATTTCTTGTTCATATGCAATGTACTTTTTAGAATAATCTAGCATGGACTCCTATTCCTTTTCTTCTATACTAATGTAATGGCCATTATATAATATATTTTATTATATCTATATCCTATTCGTTTTGTTTCTATATTATGTATGTATTTATATATTATATAATATGGCCATTACATTAGTATACAAGAAAAGGAATAGGAGTCCATGCTAGATTATTCTAAAAAGTACGTTATACACACACACATTCTACCTCAATGAAAACTAGAAAATTTAACACGTAGTCCTTTTCAAAATAGCTACAAAAGTAACCATTATCTATGTGCATAACAACGAGATCCCTTATCATTTTCAAACAAGGATTAACATATGTAACGCATACATCAATTAAAATCTGACATGCCTGATTAATGCTATGGCCACCCCTAATTTTTGTTTTATCTTACATCAACTTCCCTCTATGATACCCCCTTGCTAGCTAATGGCTTGTTCATGGCTTGCTCTCAGCTAAGCTCATTTGAATTCCTTAGTGACTAATCTAATTCTGCAACAACTATTAATGTAATTCACTAGTCTTTCTTGTATACATGAAACTTTGATAGTTCTATTAAACCACAACAACAATTCCAATAGTTATTATGTCTGAAGTAAATTTCCTTTCAAGATACAAGTATTGAATCTGCCGAGGAATAAAGAAAATATTTGATGCAAAAACAGATAGAAAACCGACCACAAGGACGGAAGAAGTTCTTCTCTTGGGTCAATGGACTCGCAGACGCAGTGTGATGTTCAAGTTATGAAAAATCATTATTATGAGACCTTTCTTGTCATTTAAAACACCAGTCAGTTGAGATATATTTCATGATAAAAATTCCAAATAATGATGCTATCTAATCCCTTCAAATTTCGTCGTCTAACTGCAAAAGTGTTCCCATCATATTAACAAATAGAGACTAATTCCAAGAACCTCATTGGAACTGTTACACATTAATCACAATTGTTTCTTAGAACCACCAAAATCCAACTCCATCCATTTATATATTATTTGTATGTTTAATAAATTCATAATGAAAATGTTTTTATATTCTTTGTGGAACAATTACATAAATATATTAGATTTATACAATTTTTACTTTGTAAATATATAATTTTTAATGACATATTCATGGTAGGGATATTACATTCTACCCCCTAATGAAAACACAATTCTCGGTGTTTATCATTAACTTTAACTCATGATATAATAATCTAAAGAAGAAAAAGGGAATTGTTCCCCTTTTGAAAAGCAAGTTTTTATTTTCTAGAAAATACGAGCAAGAAAAACCTGTAATATTTAATCAAAAATCATAAACATTCACTAAAAAATATGAAATTTCTACATTCCAACACTTACACATTATTTAATTTCATAGAAACAAAAATAAAAATTTTATACTCACTTATTGTTACTTTCCCGTTATTCTTGGAAACCATGGTCACTATATCCAAAAATAAAAATAACTCTAGGCGGTTTCTCAAGTGTGGTAAAAAATCTAAGAATGGTTTGATAGCCTAACAAAAAGTACCTAAGGTGGTTCTCACAACATGCATGGGAATCACTATGCAATATATGATTAATACATCTAAAATTATCACATTAATCACAAGCACATTACTTGTATTCACAACATTTTCGATCAAATGAAATACTTTTAACTACCGATCATTCATGCAATGTCATGTGATATTTTAATCTCAATACTTCCACAAGTACTCATAGAGCAACTAGTTATCTAATCATCAAACTAATACATTACTACACTAGTTGTACACTATCTTATCCTCCATTAAAGACATCCACACAAAAATTTTACAAGTACTTGGAGAGTATCTAACTCTCTAATCATTAAAATGGTCAATAATTGAATAAAGTGCATGATGTCTTAGCCTTTGCTAAATATATTCACAAGATTGGTAATACAATAAAGGAACTACACTTCAAATAATTCCTTAACAAACACTAGGCCCTTTTCCTGTCAAGATGTACATGTAATTCTCACATAATCATATAGAAAAGAAAAAACAAATTAACACATCACTTATTTTATTAGTTAACTTGTTCGACTATGAGAACCACAGTTGCAAAAGAATGCTCCTCCCAAAAAATGGGAACTAGTTTCCACAACTAGATTGAGCCATTCTAACGTCGAGACAGTTCTCTGACAAACACCACACAAGGTCTAGTATAAGTTTCCTCTTGGCAATCTCCTGCCTATTCCTCCAATAGCGTCATGTCCTAAGGAAGTTAGAGTTCAACAACTGATAGGACTACGCAAATCTTTATCTCTCACTAGTGTTTTTTGTTTTTTAAATCTATTGTCTTTCTATCCCATAGTAATTCGAATCAAAACTACATTCATGGAATTTATCCTGAGCCAATTATCTTTGGTCTAATGGGATTTATCTCAAGCCATTTTCAATTAACTTCCTAGCATGTGAAATTTTCTTTTAGAACCTTCCCCATTGTAATATACATAACTAACTACATGTATGTTATATTTTAGAGAAATGAACATTTATGTACATCATGCGTTCATACATGACCCCAAACATGGGTTCCACAATATATAAAGGAAAATTGATAGGATTGATTACTAACATCTAATATCATATCTTAGATCATACAGGTGTTATTCATTTAGAAGTTTCACATAATTAGCAACATGCAGCCAATAACAATCTTGCATATCGTAATGTTAAACATTACACCTTCACATATGTTGTTGCAATTCACATTGTAACATCTTACCTTTCACACGTTCTTATGTTTCCATTTTGGTACCCCTTCTTAATCCCATCAACAACATTAGTTAATTACTTTTAATAAAACCATATCTTCTACAAAATACTATTACACATAATAAATTTGTTGATACATTCCGAATTCGTTTTGCATGCATCAATGTTCTCAATAATTCAACGTGTAGAAAGTTATTGATCCTGTTACTTTTCATTAACCACTTTCATGCATCAATTGTAAACATAACAAATAAGAATATGTTTCCTAGATTCTACATCCAAGGAGATTTAACAAAGCTTTCATAAAGTTGTTTTACAAAACAACAATTAAGGGAACAATAATTTAATCATTAACATTACCATAGATTCTAACTCATGCAACATATCATTTCATTTATGCATATGCATTTAATCAATAATCACTAATGCATAATATCTAAAATCACCATCGAATCATCAATTCATCATGTTGTGAGGCTTAAACAAACAAGGTAATTAACATCATCTAATTACTTATTATCATTAAGTTGATGGGAGCATCAATCATTCGCTTTAATGACACCACTATATCATAATCCATGTTCTTTATCACCTTCAAGAACTTATAGTCACACACATGCATGGTTAGACTAGTATTCACTTTTGGAATCATTGGAGTTTTATTTAGATGTGCATAAAATCTTAAACATAGATATATTCATTCAAAGGCACTGATTTATTATCCATGTGTAAGTGTGAATAACTATTAGGGTAACAACCCAAACATTCTCAATTTCCATAGTGTATCGTTTCTAATGGACCAACAAATGAAGTAGTGACCATAATTACTTGTTTACAACTTGCAGTAAGATTTAATCAAACTAATTCATGGATACAAGTTTAAATACTTATTCATGCAATATTGTCTAATCAATTCTACCAGAAATCATGATAGGACTCAATCATCTTTTATCCATTACAATCATTGTTTATCTTTACCATCTAAAGTGGTTATTTCAATGTCTTTTAAACACTTTATTGTCATTTTCAATGATAACCCTCATCTTTTGTTTCACGCAAAATACTATATGCATCCATTCTTTATATTTGGTGCATTATAACTTTAGTCATATTCATTAACTGTATCATTAATCTTGTCATATATGCAAACGTTGGTAGTCTATTCTCACTTTCATTGTTGAGTGTTCAGGATTGTTCATAGATGAAAAAGATGGTTTATTGTCTACTATCCTCATTAAGAACAAAATGTCATGAGCATAGTTTTGCATAAGACTTTATTACTTACTATTGTTCAACGTGGTTATAAATGTGCAACATGCATCTCATGTCAAAAGTAGTCTACTGCATCTATCATTATATAGTTTATTAGGATCATACCTGAGTTGATGCCCACTAGTATCATTCTTCTACTTCCTTTCTACTTACTAATTTCCAAAAGGCAATAGTATTGCAACCTTTAGCTCATATAACACTTGTAACATCCCCCAATAAATCTTGCATAATAACACATAAGATTAGAAAATTTGTACACAATTTACACATATGTAACTTTCCAAATTACTTATTCCATTTTTCTTTACTGATTATTAGTTAGAATCTTCATATTTACATAAAGTAATATTTAGCAAAGGAATAAGAAGTTACATAACATAAAATCCACTATTATAGCATATTATCATAAGCATCCTAATGTAACTTTGCATCATTTCCATGATTCTTTCAACTAGGTTAGTTAATCACATACTTGGTAATATAAATTACATGTTAGAAAAGGAATCAACATTATCAAAATGGCACCATAGGCAATCACATCATTGGACATTGATATATCCTAGATATGCCGTAGGGTGAAAGACAACAAACTTTTAATTTTATTATTAAATGCTCATGAGGGTATTCATCTGTCACTCAATGGATTGTAAGGGAATCCATCCCATTACATTGTCAAAAAATATTATAAAGAAATATAATTTAAGTACAACATGTCTGGATAGAAGCTATTACAATAATTATCATTTAATTTACCCACAAATTCAAAATATTTATATCTTTGTGGTTTGGTTTCTCCCATGAGCGGGCCATCCTCCTGCTGGTACTCCTCAATCTGCATGGACCATTAGTTCTTTTCCTACTGCAATGTTAAATATAATCTATCCTTTGGATCCGCAACCATTATTTCCTTCCATTGTTTTCATCAACAAAATTTGATATCATGATTAAAAAGTATAAATGAACCCATAATCAATCTTTATTCATGATTCTACAACATTTATTCATGTGTGTAGATTAAAGATAAAGAAAATATCATGACATGCTCACTTTGACAAAACTACACATGCATTAATTATACACATATAACTATCAAAGCATTTCTATAAATATATACCACATTACTATTCCCCTCATACAAGCTCACATTCGTCTCCAAAGGAAAACCAATACAATTATCCTTATTATTTTAAAGAATGCTAGCATATTAGCTTTCATCTTCTTCCAAGTATTTATATAAACTTATTGAAAACAATAACCAGTGCCTGTTTTCTTTGAATGCATATTCTACAAACTCTGTATCCAAAAGGACCCATCTCATCAGTGAATATCATGTGAACACATCTTACCTTTCATGAAAATACACTTTCTCTTATTAAAAGTCATTCTGTACAAGAAGTCAAATGTTCTACGCATGCAATACATATTTGTTCTTTTCAATAACTCAAACATAGTAGCTATTCTTCCTATGTATATAATTATATAAAATTTATTCAAATAACCTATCCCATCAGCTATTAGTGTTAGGTCCCTATACTACTAGTGTAACCCCTTATTTCTATTAGTACAACCCCCGTACTATATTGTTGTGCCCATGTAGTCCCCATATTCTTATTATTGTGCCCCGTGGAAGCCCACTATTGTTATTATTGTGCCCTTACATTATTATTTTTATGTCAACTCTGATTATATTATGACCCCTTAGGCTCCTATATATACAAAGGACGCCTTGTCATTTGAATCATCCAAGAATTTTTCATTCGTTTAATGTAAAGGAGGTTTTCCCCTCGAAGAGGCTTATTTTGAAGGAGTTTTTCTATCTTTTCTATCTTTTTCTGAGTTGGTTTGCTAACATTTGGTATTAGAGCTTTGTATTCTAGGGCTTCGCTGCTCCAAACATGCCATTATGGCATTTTCTCTATAACTTTTTTGATAAAAAGTTTCAGAAGCTTAAAAAAATACCCATTTGAGAAGAAATTGGTCTAAACCTCGGGTCCAAATTTTATATCTTGTCTCACTATATTTTCGGAGATATGATCTAAGGAAGTTAGGGTTTTGGAAAGCTCTTGAATTTCATCTAAAATAGGTCATTGTGGAATTGGCGCTATAATATTTTTTCTACACAGGTTCAGACTATAAAATTAAAACCCATTTGAACTGAAATCTTGTTGATGCTTGGGTCCAAATTTTAGATCTTGGCTCACTATAATTTCGGAGATATAATGTGAGGAAATTAGGGTTTTTGTAGACTCTAGAATTAAATTCTAAATAGGTGACCTTGGGAAGATCATCACAACATTCTCTCTGAGCATCAGATTGAAATTTCCTAAGAATTTTCAAAAAGAGGACAGACTATAGTTTTCTTTTTATATCTTTCAGATCCTAAGGTTGAAACAATGACATGGGGCACTTCATACAAGTGCACTCTACTAAACCAATCTATAATCAGGTCATCGTGCGAGATTTAACATAACTCTTCCTTGTAGAATCCAATATTGATCAGACTTGCAGGGTTAGAAAGAGAACACAGGGGGCTATGGTAGGACACAATTTTAGAACTTGGAGATCAGAAATTACAGAGTTACATTCGTTTCAAGATCAATCTTCTAAAATCAAGAAAAGGCGATATGAGGAAATTTGATGGCAAGGATCTGGTAAATTAGATACTACAGATGGAGCAATATTTTGATCTACATGAGGTGCAACTATTATAGAAGGTACGTATTGCATCTTCATATTTAGAACTGGATCAATTTTTATGGTATAAATGGCTTTGTTCTCGTAAACCACTTGTTACATGGTCAATTTTCACAGAGGAAATGATAGAACATTATGAGGATACAAAGAGGAACACATTTTTTAGCCAATTGATAAATCTCAAACAAAAATTTTCAAGGGCAGAGAACATTGAGGACTTTCAGAAATTGAATATACGGGAAAATGATATTCCATAGAAATAGAGGATTGATGTCTCCATAGGGACTTCAAAGGATAACATTCAACATGAGGTTAATCTTTGGGAACCTCATTCATTGAAGAAGTAATTCAGGTTGGCAAGAAAAGTAGAAAGAAACATTATGGCAACAAGGAAGTCTACCCATCACAACTATAAATATGGAAGTGTTGTTTCTCCTAGCCTTCCACAACCTAAAAAGGTTGACACCACAAAAATTGGAAGAAAAAAGAGCAAAAGGGCTTTGTTAAAATTTTCATAAAAAATACATTACAAGTGATAAGTGTGCTGTGAAGAAATTATTTTACATAGATTGTGAAGAGGAGGAAGAAAGGGATCAAGAAACATAGAAAGAAGAGGATACACAATAGGAACTTACCCTAGATAAAGAAGAAATGAATTGACCATATACTGTAAAGCATTGGAAACAACTACCACTCTTCAAACTCTCAAGATAGAAGGACATATCAAGCAGAAAAAGGTTGAAGAAGTGAAAGAACACATCGAGAAATAATAAAAGAATCTGACTATATCTTGTAATGCATTGGCTAGAATTACCACTCCTCAAACTATCAAGATAGAAGGACATATCAAAAAGAAAAATGTGCAAGAAGTGAAAGATCACATCGAGCATCAAGAAACGAATCCGACAATATATTGTAATGCATTGGAAGAAATTACTATTGGAAATAATACTGAGAGGGTGGCGGGGGTGAATCAGTATTATCTGGTAAATTATTTTCTTTTTCAAACCCAGAACATATACGCTACTTCAGTTAGAGAAAACCACGTATATATGCAACTACAGATAAGGAAACCCGCGTATACCATACATAATTATAATTTAAAATATCCTACAGATGTTGAACATTAATCTGTGCATCAAGATTATATAAACAGTAACCAGGTACAGAAAAATAGAGCAGAAGACAATCACACACAAGAACACAAGATATAAGGCGGAAACCCAATGTGGGTGAAAACCACCTGCTACAACATGTCCCTATATTTTCAATTAAAAACTTCTTTTTACAATGGTTTTGTACTGGTGCAGTCCTTTACCAGTACGCAAGCTGCTACCTACAGAGAGCTACAACCCTCTCTCATTTTCTAGCTTCTCCTGGAAGGGAGCTACAACCCCCTTAGTTCTTGTACTAGTTGAGATACTAGTACGCAAGCTGTTACTTGTAGAAGACTACAAAATTCTCTTCCTTCCAGGGACCACGTTTCATAAATTTTCAAACTGGATCCACAAATAACATCAATCAAACATCAAGAATT
>APFE031347012.1:0-12496 GCA_000404065.3 Pinus taeda
TTCCCACCTACTCTCCCCCTCCTCCTTCTCCTCCTCCTCACCTCCCTCCTCCACCTATTCCCCGTTCGACTCTTACCCTCCTCATCTCGCCCTCCTCCTTCTCCTCAAATCCCCCTCCTCCTCTGCCCCTTCCTCCTCTGTTTCCTTATGCTCCTCCCCCTCCTCCTCCTCCACCTCCCCCCCTCTACCTCTTCCCCCACTACCTCTTCTTCCCTGTCCTCCTCATGATCCCCCTTCTCCCTCTCTTGCCTACACCTTCACCCCCACTCCACCTCCCCGCCACCCACTCCTCCCTCGCCTCCCCCTACCCCTCTTCCTCCTCTTCACCCCCTCCTACCTACCTCTACCTTTTCCTCACCTACTCTCCACCTTGACCTCCTCCTCCTCCCTTGTCTCCTCCCTCTGTCCCCCACCTCCACCTCCACCTCTCTCCTACCTCATCCTCCTTCATCCCTCGCTCCTTATCCTCCTCCCCCTCCGCCTCCTCCCTCGCCTCCTCCCCCTCTGCATATTCTCCATCCCCTCCCTCTGCCCCCCCTCCTTCTCCCCTTCCTTCACCTCTTCCACTTCCTCCCCCTTCCCCTGCCTTCACCTTTGTCTCCCCCCCTCATCCTTCCCTTCCCTCCCCTGTTGCCTCCTGCTCCTCCCACCCACCTCACTTTCTTCCCCTTCCACCTACTCCCCCATCGCCTCCTCATCCTCCTCCCCCATTTCCTCTTCCTCCTCCTCCAGCATCCCCATCGCCTCATTATCCTCCTCCTCCTTCACCTCCACCTCTTCCCCCTCCTCTCCCACTGCCTCCCCATCCTCCTCCTTCCTTCGCCTCTTCTCCTTGTCTCTTCCACCTCCTCCTCCTTACCCTGCTCCTCCTCTGTATCCACGTCCCTTAACCCTCCCCCTCCTCCTCCTACCTCACAACTCCCTTCTCTTCCTCCCCCCTCCTCGCCTCCCTCTACCTCCATGTTCCCCCTCCCTCCACCTCTGCCTCCTCCACCTCCCGCCTTTGCCTCCTCCCTCTCCCCACCTCCACCTATGCCTCTACCCCTACTTCTTTCCCTCCCTTCCCCCCTACTCGCTCTACCCCTCCTCTCCTTTCTCCTCTCCCCCTGCAATATTTTCCTTCCTTGCCTCTTCGACAACCTCTCTGATCGCTTCCCACCCCTCCTCCTCCTCCTCCTCATCCACCTCCTCCTCTTCCCCTCCCTGCCTCTCCCTCTTCCTATGCCTCTTCTCACCCCCTCTCCCCCGCCTCCTCCTCCTCCTCCCCCTCCCCAACCTCCTCTACTTCCTCCTCAACCTCTCTCTATTTCCTCCTCCTCCTCTTCTGTCCAGCCGACTCTACCTCCTCCCATGCTCGCTTATCCCTCCCCTCCCCAGCACCCACCAACTTCCCCAACCTCCCGCTCCCCAACCTTCCCCTCCTCCTCTCCACCTCGCCGCCTCCTCCCCCTCTTCATATTCACCATCCCCTCCCTCTGCCTCTTCTCCCTCCTCGCCCCTCACCCCACTTTGCCTCTACCTCTCCCTCGTCCTCCTTCCGCTCCCTCCCTAGCTGCCTCTTGCTCCTTCCCTTCCCCCTCAGCCTCTTCCCCCTCCACCTCATCCCCTCTCAACTTCTCCTCCTCCTGCTCCACCTCTTCCCCCTCCTATCCTGCCTACCCCTCCTCCTCCTCTCATCGCCTCCTCTGCCACCCCATCCTCTACCTCTTCCCCCTCCTTTTCCTTCAAATTTGCATCCCCCCCTCCTCCTCCTCCTCCACAACCCGGTCCTCGTCCTCGCCCTCCTCCACCTCCGGCCTTTGCCTCCTCCTTACTCTCTCCCATCCCTCCACCTCCACCTCTCCTCCTACCTCAACCCCCTCCCTTACACTCTCCTCCCTCTCCACCTCCTCTACTTCCTCGTCTCCCCCCTGCCACCTCCTCCCCCTTTACCTCTTCCCCATTCCCTCCCGCCGCATCCCCCTTCTCCTCCTCCACCTCATCCACCGCCCCCTCCTCCTCTTTTCCCCCGCCTCCCATGCCGCCCTTGCCCTCACCCTACTTATGTCTCTCCTCACCTGCCCTTCCTCCTCCTCCTCCTCCTCCCCCTCCCCAACCTCCTCTACTTCCTTCTAGAGAGAGGGAGAATATAGAGAGAGAGGGAGGGAGGGAAAATATAGAGAGAGGGAGAATATAGAGAGAGAGGGAGGGAGGGAGAGGGGGAGAGAGAGGTAGGAAAAGTGAGAGAGAGAAAGGGAGAGAGAGATAAAGGGAGAGAGAGAGAGAAAGGGATGGTGATGCAAAGAGAGGGAGGTGGAACGGGTGGCTAGGTAGAGTGGAGAGGGAGGGAAAGAGAGAGAGAGAGTGGGGGAGAGAGAGCAAAGGGGGAATGGAGAGAAAGGGGTGCGAAGACTGAGGGAAGAGGATGGAGGAGAGGGATAAGGGGAATGAGAGAGAGGGGGGCCAAGGTAGGGTGAATGGGGAGAGTGAGTGGGAGAGATAGAGAGAAGGGGGGGAGATGAGGAGAGAGAGAGAGAGGGTCAAAAGGGGAGGGGGGAGGGGGAGAGAGAGAAGGAGAGGGAGGGATGGGGAGAGGTGGCAAGGGAGAGGTGTAGATAGTTGGAGGAGGGGAGGTAGAAAGGGAGATGTAGAGAGATAGTTAGAGGGAGGGGGATGACAGAGGTGGTGTGGGGAAGAGATAGAGAGGGATAGAGGGAGGGAGTGATGGAGGGAGTTAGCGGGAGGGAGACTGCAAAAGGGAAGAGTTGGAGAGGGGAAGGTTGAAAACACTTCACTAAATTCTTTTAATAAACACTCGTAAAAAAGTTACAAAATGCTTTTTTAAATGTTATAAAATCCGTAGGGCTTAGGGCTTTGGGTTTAGGTTTTAAAATGTTATAAAATCCTTAGGGTTTTTTAGTTTAGGGTTTATGGTTTATAATATTTTAGTAAATACTTTTAATAAACACTATGGCTTAGGTTTTAGGGATGATTTAGTAAATACTTTTAAAAAAAGTTTAGAAAAAGTTCCAAAACGCTTATTAAAATGTTATATAACTCTTAGGGTTTAGGGTTTAGTATTAGGGTTTTAGGTGTAGGGTGTAGGGTTTAGGGTTTATAACACTTTAGTAACTGCTATTAATAAGCACTTCAATAAAAGTTACATAACACTTTTTAAAATGTTATAGAATGCTTCAGTTTTAAGTTTAGGGTTTGTGATTTAGTGGTTAAGGCTTAAGTTTTAGGGTTAATAACACTTTAGAAAATTCTTCAAATAAGCACTTAAATAAAAATTACAAAACACTTCTATAAATGTTATAAAATTGTTTATGGTATACGGCTTAGGGTTTGGGATTTATACAACTTTAGTTAATCTTTTTAAAAGAAACTTAAAAAAAGCTACAAAATACATGTTAAAATGTTATAGAATACTTAATGTTTAGGGTTTATGCATTAAAATGGTAAATACTTAGGGTTTAGGGTTTAGGGTTTGAGATAGTGAGAGAAATTGAGGAGGGAGAATATAGAGAGAGAGGGAGGGAGGGAGAGGAGGAGAGAGAGGTAGGAAAAGTGAGAGAGAGAAAGGGTTGGAAATGCAAAGAGAGTGAGGTGGAATGGGTGGATAGGTAGAGTGGAGAGGGAGGAAAAGAGAGAGAGAGAGAGTGGGGGAGAGAGAGCGAAGGGGGAAAGGAGAGAAAGGGGTGCGAAGAGTGAGGGAAGAGGATGAAGGAGAGGGATAGGGGGAATGACAGGGAGGGGGGGCAAGGTAGGGTGGAATGGGGAGAGTGAGTGGGAGAGATAGAGAGATTGTGCATGTAAAATTTCATGTCCCATATTTGTCTGTTGACAAAGAGGACGATAATCGATTTGGACCTCTAACCAGCTCTAGAAGATCATCTATCACATAAAATTTCATGTCCCATATTTTTCCTTTGAGAGAAGAGGTGGATAATGTATTTGGACCTCTAGCCCATTCATCATGTCTTGGATGCAATTTTGATGAATTCTCTTTCGTTTGATGAGAACAAGAGATTTGGACCCATAGTCTTTTTGAAAAAAGATCCTCTGCTAAATGCAATTGAATGATACCAATGTTTTTTCTTTGATTGATGTATGCATTCGATTATTCACTTAGATATCCACTCTGTCCCTTTTTATATCTTTGAGCTGACTAAGTTCATTTCGTATAAGTTCGAGTAAGTTTATTCCCAAACTTGAACTAAATTCATTAAGCCTTGTGTTTCTCTTTTGTTATGATTTGATGAACAGGAACTGCCAATGGGCGAGTTGATATGTTCCAATGCCCTCTTGTTGTTGCTACCCTCACCGTTGTTGGTCTATTCTCCAAATTGGTTCCAGGTACTCTGTTTATTTCTGCTTTGTTTATTTAAATTTAATGTAACTCGCGTTAGTTTCACCTCTTTAAATTGGCCTCATATCGTTGTTGATTTTGATAATTAGTTTATCTTATTCAATTTAGGTCCATCTTTGTGTCTGTTTTCAAATTTGTGTTGGTTGCAACAAGAATAGTTTGTACTTGGATTTTGAGGGTTTCCTTCAGGCTCGGCTTCCAGAACTCTTTTTTTCATATCACTTAGATTTTTTCATTTCACTTAGATTTTAAGGTTTCCTTTAGGCTCAACTTCCAAAACTCTTTTTTTCATATCACTTTCTTTTAATATCATGGTAGTAAAATTTACTGTAAAATTCATTGAGTTATTGGTACCAACTCCAACCAGTTGACTAGGAGACAACGCTCCTTTTTGGTGAAAGACACAAACTATTCAATTACTTGAGAGATTGTCCAATACTATCCTTCCTTGCCATTTTCGATTGATTTCAAAGAAACTGCAGTAGCCCAATTTTGGCACCTCATCTCATCTTTGGACATAAACTTCCATCTTCATCTAACTAGTCTAGTTTCCACTCAAACCCACACGAAATCGAATTCTTAGCTTCGTCACACACTATAATTTTCCACTCATAGATTACACTATAAAAGCATTTAAAATAATTTTAGCAAAGTCATTTTTCAGGATTCTGGGTCGGGTTAAGGTCCTTGGTTCGCGGCTTCTTCGCTATCAAAAACCAAAGTAAGATATATATCTTGTTGAGGATTTGGGTGCGCCCAGATTTTTACTTACCTTTGCCATCGGTTGCTTTTGAAGTTTAAGGCTTTCAAAAGGTAGTCATTTTATACCGATCCATAATAATTACATTTCCACTCCCAACGATCTCAAGCTAAGATGTGGACCCTCGTTGTATGGTCTCTGCAATTTATAGTAGTTGGGATTGAACCGAGTTGTACGGTTAAATGACTAATCACAGCGATCGTATGCAAATAGGGCGATATCACTGGGGCATGAAATAACAAGATTTTGTTAGATATGATCGCTTGCATTATCTGATCGATTGGTGAGATGCATCCACCAATACCATGGAAAGGCTCTTCAATGATCTTACCACAAGTGTCAGAACGCGAAATATAAAAATATAAGCTTATGTTTTGGAGGATGTCTGGGTTTAAGAGCGTTTTACCGGTTACCAAAAGCACATATTATTATAGTTTTGAATTCAATTAAGTATTACTTTTATCCACCACTTTTGTAAGGCTTTTATATATTTTAGCTAAAATGTACACTAGATTTTAGCAACCAGTATTTTATTTAAATATATTTTACGTTGAATGTGAAAAAAATAATATATTAAATTATACTACAATTTAGAATAATATAATTTAGTTAAAACAATTTATGCAAAGATGATTCTAAATATGACGAACCTCATTTAGTTGACAACATTAATGGGTTAAGGTCACTTTCTTTGAAGTTGGTTTTAATTGATATATCTCTTTATATGGTGAGGTGAGGTCAATTCAAATCAAAATTTATTATCACAGATATATAACATGTTTGATCAAATTTCAATTTTTTTTTAGTAATGTTACTTAAAGAACATATCACAACAAATATTATTATAAACTATAAATTATAGATATTTTTAAGATGTGCTTTTTTTAATTTAATTTTAGCAATTAAGGTGTGTATATATATATTTTAATTAAGCCCCAAGGGTTAGCTCAGTTGGTCAAAATCAGTACCTCGTCACAAGGAGGTCACAGGGTGCAATCTCCCTGAAGCCCTCGGGGTAAGGCATTGCTAGTGGGCCATGAGACTAGATTCCCTTTGGGGTCGATTAGCCTAGATTTTTCCGTGGACGTAGTGCCACCCATTGACCAGAGTGACAAAGAGAGATAAAGCGAGGGAAAGAGGGAAGGGGGAGGGAAGAAAAGGTAAGGAAAGAGGGAAGGGAGAAGGAAGAAAAAGGAATGAAAGAGCTAGATAGATAGAGGAAGGTGCAGGGGAAGAGGGAAAGGTGTAGTGAGGGAGAGGGGGAGAGAGTGGTGGGGGACGAAGTAGAGAGAGAGAGGGAGCAGGCAGAGGAGGAGGAGGAGGAGGCAAGGGATAGGGGAGGAGGAGGAGGCAAGGGATAGGGGAGGAGGAGGAGGAAAGGGAGAGGAGAGGTGTCGGTGTGTGAGAGAGAGATATAGAGAGGTACAAATAGAGAGATAGATGGAGGGAGAGAGAAAATGAGAGAGGGAGTAATGAAGCGGGGCAAGAAAGTTAAAGAGAGAGATAGAGGGAGAGAGGAAAGAGAGGTAGAGAGAGAAACATGGAGGAATGGGGGGATGAGAGATGGATGGGTTAAGGGGAGAGAGATTAATAGAGTTGGGGTAGAGAGGGAAAGAGGGACAAGGGAGGAGGGTCAATCAAGAAAGGGGAGGATAGGGGAGAGATGGGAATGTGGGGAGTGAGAGAGAGAGATATATAAAGAGGTGGGGGCAAGGGAGATGAAGGGAGGGGGTGGAGAAAGTGGGGGGGGGGAGAGGAGGGACAAAGGGAGAGAGGGCAAGGGGGAGAGGGAGAGAGCATGGAGAGAAATAAGGATAGAGGGGAAGAAAAACATAATGTGGGAGAAAGAGAGATATGAATAGATCGAAATTGAGACAGTGAGAGAAATTGAGGAGGGAGAATATAGAGAGAGAGGGAGGGAGGGAGAGGGGGAGAGAGAGGTAGGAAAAGTGAGAGAGAGAAAGAGAGAGAGAGAGAGAAAGGGTTAGAAATGAAAAGAGAGGGAGGTGGAATGGGTGGATACGTAGAATGGAGAGGGAGGGAAAGAGAGAGAGAGAGAGAGTGGGGGAGAGAGAGAAAAGGGGGAAGGGAGATAAAGGGGTGCGAAAAGTGAGGGAAGAGGATGGAGGAGAGGGATATGGGGAATGAGAGACGGGGGGCAAGGTAGGGGGAATGGGGAGAGTGAGTGGGAGAGATAGAGAGAAGGGGGGGAGATGAGGAGAGAGAGAGAGGGTCAAAATGGGAGAGCGGAGGGGGAGAGAGAGAAGGAGAGGGAGGGATGGGTAGAGGTGGCAAGGGAGATGTGTAGATAGTTGGAGGAGGGGAGGTAGCAAGGGAGATGTAGAGAAATAGTTAGAGGGAGGGGGACGACAGAGTGGGGAAGAGATAGAGAGGGATAGAGGGAGGGAGTGATGAAGGGAGTTAGCGGGAGGGAGACTGGAGAAGGGAAGAGTTGGAGAGGGGAAGGTTGAAAACACTTCACTAAATTCTTTTAATAAACACTCAAAAAAAAGCTACAAAATGCTTTTTTAAATGTTATAAAATCTTTAGGGCTTAGGGCTTAGGGTTTAGGTTTTAAAATGTTATAAAATACTTAGGTTTTTGTAGTTTAGGGTTTATGGTATATAATATTTTAGTAAATACTTTTAATAAACACTAGGGTTTATGTTTTAGGGATGATTTTGTAAATACTTTTAAAAAAAGTTTAGAAAAAAGTTCCAAAACGCTTATTAAAATGCTATATAACTCTTAGGGTTTAGGGTTTAGTATTAGGGTTTGGGGTGTAGGGTTTAGGGTTTATAACACTTTAGTAAATGCTATTAATAAGCACTTCAATAAAAGTTACAGAACACTTTTTAAAATGTTATAAAATGCTTCAGTTTTAGGTTTAGGGTTTGTGATTTAGTGGTTAAGGCTTAGGGTTTAGGGTTAATAACACTTTAGAAGATTCTTCTAATAAGAACTAAAATAAAAATTACAAAACACTTTTATAAATTTTATAACATTGTTTATGGTATACGGTTTAGGGTTTGGGATTTATACAACTTTAGTTAATGTTTTTAAAAAAACTTGAAAAAAAGTTACAAAATACTGTTTAAAATGTTACAGAATACTTAATATTTAGGGTTTATGCATTAAAATGGTAAAAAATAATTAGGGTTTAAGGTTTAGGGCTTGAGATATTGAGAGAAATTAAGCAGGGAGAATATAGAGAGAGAGGGAAGGAGGGAGAGGGGGAGAGAGAGGTAGGAAAAGTGAGAGAGAGAAAGGGAGAGAGAGAGAGAAAGGGTTGGAAATGCAAAGAGAGGGAGGTGGAATGGGTGGATAGATAAAGTGTAGAGGGAGGGAAAGAGAGAGAGAGAGAGAGAGAGAGAGAGAGAGAGAGAGAGTGGGGGAGAGAGAGAAAAGGGGGAAGGGAGAGAAAGGGGTGTGAAGAGCGAGGGAAGAGGATGGAGGGAAGGGATAGGGGGAATGAGAGAGAGGGAGGGCAAGGTATGGCGGAATGGGGAGACTGAGTGGGAGAGAAAGAGAGAGAAGGGGGGGAGATGGGGAGAGAGAGAGAGAGGGTCAAAAGGGGAGAGGGTGGGGGAGAGAGAGAAGGAGAGGGAGAAAGGGGGAGAGGTGGCAAGGGAGATGTGTAGATAGTTGTAGGAGGGGAGGTAGCAAGGGATATGTAGAGAGATAGTTAGAGGGAGGGGGACGACATAGGTGGATTAGGGAAGAGATAGAAATGGATAGAGGGAGGAAGTTAGAGGGATGGATACTGGAGAAGGGAAGAGTTGGAGAGGGGAAGGTTGAAAACACTTCACTAAATTCTTTGAATAAACACTCGAAAAAAAGTCACAAAATGCTTTTTAAAATGTTTTAAAATCCTTAGGGCTTAGGGCTTAAGGTTTAGGTTTTAATATGTTATAAAATCCTTAGGTTTTTGTAGTTTAGGGTTTATGGTTTATAATATTCTAGTAAATACTTTTAATAAACACTAGGGTTTAGGTTTTAGGGATGATTTAGTAAATACTTTTAAAAAAAGTTTAGAGAAAGTTCCAAAACGCTTATTAAAATTTATATAACTCTTAGGGCTTAGGGTTTATGTTTATGATTTATAAAACTTTAGTAAATGCTTTTATGATTAGGGTTTAGGGTTTAGGATTAGGGTTTGGGGTGTAGGGTGTATGGTTTAGGGTTTATAAAAGTTTTGTAATGCTATTAATAAGCACTTCAATAAAAGTTACATAACACTTTTTAAAATGTTATAAAATGCTTCAGTTTTAGGTTTAGGGTTTGTGATTTAGTTGTTAAGGCTTAGGGTTTAGGGTTAAGAACACTTTAGAAAATTCTTCTAATAAGTACTTAAATAAAAATTACAAAACACATTTATATATGTTATAAAATTGTTTATGGTATACGGTTTAGGGCGCGGGGTTTTGGGCATAGGATTTATGGTTTATAACTCTTTAGTAAATTCTTTTAATAAACACTTAAATAAATGTTACAAACAAATTTTAAAATGTTATAAAATTATTAGGGTTTATGGTTTAGCATTTAGGGTTTATAAAACTTTAGTAAAAAAATTAAAAAACACATAGATAAAAGTTACAAAACACTCCTTAAAATGTTATAAAATACATAGGGTTGAGGGTTCAGGTTTAGAGTTTATAACACTTTACTAAATTATTTTAATAAACACTTACATAAAAGTTACAAAACACTTTTTAAAAGGTTATAAAATTCTTAGTGTTTAGGGTTTATGGTCGGGGGTTTGAGGTTTAGGGTTTATTATTTAGGGTTTAGGTGTTACAGGTTTATTACACTTTAGTAAATTATTTTAATAAAACTTAAATAAAATTTACAAAACGCTTGTTAAATATTATAAAATACTTAGGTTTTAAAACACTTTAGTAAATGATTTAGATAAAAACTTTAAAAAGTCACAAAACACTTTTAAAAATGTTATAAAATGCTCAGGGTTTAGGATTTATGATTTAAAATGATATAAAATACATAGGGTCTAGGGTTTAGGGTTTATAACACTCTGTAAATTCTTTTAATAAACACTTAAAAAAAAGTAGTAGAACACTTGTTAAAATGTTATAAATTACTTAGAGTTTAGGATTTAGGGCTTGGGGTTTGGGGTTTAGGGTTTAGGGCTTATGGTTTATCACAATTTAGTAAATGTTTTTAATAAACACTTAAATAAAAGTTGCAAAACCATTTTGAAATTGTTATGAAATACTTAGGGTTTAGGGTTTAGGGTCTTGGGTTTAGGGCTTAGGGTGGAGGGTTTAGGGTTTAAGGTTTATAATGCTTTAAACAAAAACTTAAATAAAAGTTACAAAACAAATTTTAAAATGTTATAAAACGCTTAAGGCTTATGGTTTAGTGTAGTGTATAGGGTTTATGGTTTATAACACTTTAGTAAGTGCTTTTAATAAACACTTAAAAAAACGTTACAAAGCACTTGTTATAATGTTATAAAATGCTTATGTTTTAGGGTTTATGGTTTGGTGTTTAGGGTTTAAGGTTTACAGTTTAGGGTTTAGCGTTTATAAAACTTTAGTAAATTCTTTTAATAAACATTTAAAAAAAGTTAGGAAACACCTTTTAAATGTTATAAAATTCACAGGATTCATTGTTAGGATTTAGAGTTACATCTTTAGTGTTTGGTATTTATAACACATTTGTAAATTATTTTCATAAGAACTTTAAAAAAAGTTACAAAACACTTGTTAAAATGTTATAAAATGCTTAGGGTTTAGGGTTTAGGACTTAAGATGTTATAAAATCCTAATTGTATAGGGTTTACATTTTGGTGTTTAGGGTTTGGGTTTAGGGTTTAGATTTTATAACACTTTAGTAAATTCTTTTAATAAACAATTAAATAAAAGTTACAAAATGCTTTTTAGAATGTTATAAAATTGTTAAGGTTTATGGTTTAGGGTTTGGGGTTTGGGGTTGAGGATTTAGTGTTTATGATTTAGGGTTTTGGTTTTATGGTTTATGGTTTAGTGTTTATAATGCATTAGTAGGAGCTTTTAATGAGCACTTCAAAAAAAGGTTACGAAATGATTTTTAAAATGTTATAAAATGTTTAGGTTTTATGGTTTAGGATTTATCGTTTAAGGTTTAAGGTTTAGGGTTTAGGGTTTAGGTTTTATAACACTTTATTAAACTATTTAATAAACACTTAAATAATATATACAAGTCACTTTTTAGAACGTTATAAGACGCTTAGGTTTAGGTTTTGGGGTTTCAAGTTTGGGTTTTAGGGTTTAGCATTTAGGGTTTAGGGTATAGGTTTTGTAACACTTTAATAAATTCAATTAATAAACATTGAAATAAAAGTTACAAAATGCTTAAGGTCACTTTCAAAAGGAATGGGTCTTTTGCGCTATATTTTCGGAGATATGAACTGAGGAAGTTGGTCCTTTTGCAGAATCCTGAATTACATTCAAAATAAGTGACCTGGGGAAAATCATCATAACTTTCTCTCTGAGCATTAGATTGAAATTTCATAAAAAGGTACAGAAAGAGGACATACTATAGTTTCTTGTATATATATTTTTGGTGTGAAAGGTCAAAAGAGGGACACGTGGCACGTCGTACAAGTTCGCTCTACCGAATTAGTCTATAATCAGGTCATTGTGGGAGATTTGGCATAACTCTTCATTGGAGAATCCAATTGGGGTAAGACTGGTGGCATTGGAAAGGGGACACAGAGGGATACCGCAGTTCGAAATTTCAGAATTGGATGATCCGAAATTACAAAGATACTTCAGAGGCAATATTGAGCTCCTACAAAGTGAAAAAATGTGTGTATATTTTTTTAAATGTTTGCTCAAGCTTGGTTTGAAAAATTAATTTGAAGGAATTCAAAGGGAATAGTGAAGCATTATTATAAGTAATTGATTCCCCGAAGAAAGAAAATGGAAACACCTAGTAGGGGACCTGAAAGCTCTAGCATGACTCATGAAGAAGAGGAAGAAGTGCAACATGATATATCAAAATTACGAGACCAAGTGCAACAAGTGTCACTTGAAAAAAAAGGAATAGAATCAAAGATGGATTGTTTAAAGAAAGGTGTAGAAGCTAATATGAAGGACGTGGAAGCTAAGATGGATGATTTGAAGATAGATTTGAAGACAAACATAGAAGAATTGAAGAAGTTGCTACAAGAAAGGGTCACTAATGGTGAAAGGGTAGTAAAGGAAACTTATGATGAGAACAAAATAAATGTTAATCATGATTCCATAGACTCTAATGTTGGATTGAAGACCCACCATATTCCAAAAATCGATATGAGGAATTTTGATGGCAAGGATCCCGCAACGTGGATGTTACAGATGGAGCAATTTTTCGATATCAATAATGTGCAAAACACACAAAAG
>APFE031347014.1:1559-14647 GCA_000404065.3 Pinus taeda
CCTCAAGCAAAGCTAGATCACCCAACACTGTGAATGTACACCAGAATACCAAGAACACTTCTGTATAAGATACAAAATTCCAGCCTTTGGATCTCTGTGATGAGGGATCCATATATAGATGATTACAGAGAGGTGAGTCATCTTTTGGGATCTTGATTAGTGTCTTCTCTCTGATAGTTCCTGCTTTCACTTGGAGAATGATGATCTCTTACTCACCCTGGTCGAAAATGGAGTGGCAAGTGTCAGAGGGGAAGCTTCTGGAAGATTCCATGATCTTCCACCTTGCATTTTTGTCCCCGCCATTTGTCCATTCCCGACCATCGCACGCTACAGATGAGAAAAAAATTATGCATCGCACCGCGTACATTGGTAAGGTGATATGCATCACACCCTCTACATTGAGCTTTTAGTATGGTCCAGTTTTGACCATTTATGAGCAATTTTCAGTGGAGAACTTCTGGGAGATGATGTAATCAGTTGACCTTGTTCCTTTAGGTAGTGAAGCAACACTTTTAGGGACTTAAGAGCCCTCAATTTATGGACATTTGTGATTGGGGTTGAAGTGCCCAAAAATGTCTATAACAGCCCCTTTCGTTTTTGGCTTCTTCTTCTTCTTCTCCTTCCCTTTCTTCTTCTTCTCAGTTACTTGGTTTTTAGCGTTACTAGTTTCACCAAGTGAAGAGGAAGAAGGAGAGGGAGAAACAAACAAAGAAGAAGGTTGGGGGGTAATGCTAGTATCATCTTGTTGTTGATTTGGTTGCTCAGGAATCACAGTGTTTTGAACAATAGAGGTCGAGAAAAGCCATATTGGCAGGCCAATTGTAAGTCCTGGAAGGGACAAAGTAGCCATATGAGGTTCACCAACATCTCCACAAGAGGAGAAGGGACTAGGATTCCCCCCAAGGGGAAATCCTTGGTCAGTGGACTCCATTTTCTCAACCTAAGACCAATGAGGGAACAATGATGTTATTCTGATTAAAATAAATTTTATGACGCTTTGGCACAACTTGCTTTTTTCAATTTTTAAGAGTCGAGAAAAAGCTAAAGATGACTCTAGTCGACTTCGATTTTTAATGAGCCTGAAGTGACAAGTGCTCAGATGGACCTTTTCTTCTAAGGAATCTAAAAAGGAATGAAAGTGACTACTCTAGAAATCTAGACAAAGGGATCACCAAACCAATCGCAAAACTGTAGAATACTTTTTACGTACAGCATTCAATCTTCCATAATGTTGTGTTCAGTGCATTGCGATCGATAGGGTGACAGACACAACTTCCTAAGGATAAAGGATATAGCCTATTGTGGTCTCCCAATATATACTCGATGGTACATGGGAGCACAAGTTTTTACTGGCACTTGTCATATCAAAGAGGAGGAATCACCTAACCTACGATGAAAATGATAGTTACTAGGCTATACGACGTTGGAATACGTCTATAGCCTAGACTTCTATATGTTGTGAATTAGGTTCCAAACCATTTTATGTTCATTGAGATTTATTTTACAGTTGATCTTTCTTAAGAAGTTTTCACTCTAAGGTTCACCGCATGATGTAGATATACAATTCCTAAATATGGAATCTAAGATGATAAACAGTCATTTACTTTCTTTTTGCAATGAAAATCCTAGCTACTAAGGAAAGAGAAGTAAAATTATTTCAACATAGAGTAGAGAGCACACACTAAGATGCACTGTCCTAAATCAATTTCCACATGCAGTCTAAATGCAAATGCACATGCATGTATTTGTTTTTTAGTTTCCTTTATGTGTGAATGACAAAAAGAAAACTAAGTATAGATCTGAACTATATTTCCTCAAAGTGACACTTTAGCAATTTCTTTTAAAAAATGAAAGGAAGATTAAGACGACACTTTCAATTTTGACTTGAAAACTGCTTTCGACACTTAAAAGAATTGATGATTCAAATCAAATACAATTCAAAAGAATTGATGATTCAAATCAAATACAATGGAAAAAGTGTAATCAACTATCTAAGAGAGGAAGACTTTATGAAACTCTTTTCTTTGACTAAAAACAACACTTGCGACACTTTCAAATCAAAAGACGAGAGTTCGATTAAGCTACTTTTTTCAAAGGAAGATTGTAAATTATGAAAAATACATAAGAAAATTCACAATTCCTTATCAGTGAGGCTAAATAATAAAAAGGAAGAGAGTTTCAACAATGATATACTGATCATAGACAACAAAACCACTGAATAAAGTTGGAGACAATCAAGAAAAAACCAAAATTTGGAAGCATAAATAGTCTCACTCAATCACCGCACTTGTAAGACAAGGAAATAGGGATGCATCTCACCTGTAACACATGGGAGGTGTGATGCATCTAGGTTGCCAATGAGAGACAGTGCAATGGTCCAAGGACGAGTCTGAGCTTGGGTTTTGCTCACAGCTTGCAACTAAGTTTAGGGATTTAGGCTGAGCTAATGATAGAAAGTAAACACAAAGTATAGGGGCTGATCCAATGAGGTTATTTGAGCTACCACTAGGGAACTTAGGGTGTTTGCAAGTCAGTTGTTCAGTTCATAAACAAACCTAGAGATGGACTGAAGCAGCATTGATATACTTTGCAGTTGCATAGCAAAAGCAGTTCGAAGGCTAGTTGGCTTAACTTGAGGCTCTGTCTGTAGTTTATAAAGCAAAAAAATAGAAAAAAACAAACAAACTATTCACTACCCAGTGGAGTTGCCATTTTGTTATCAGGAAAACTAGTGTCCATTCAGAGCTGCTAGTCCCACTAAGATGGGTAGCTATCTTAGAAACAAACAAACCAAAGTTACTTTTGTTTTCCTTTATGAGAGATAGATGAGAGAGAAGCAAAGAGTACCAACCTCAGTCTTTCGCTTGGATCCTTGCTTGTTTCCTCCCTCCTTTGACAAAGCTTCGCCACTCTTTCCTCACTTGTCATGCTTCAAAGAACACCTATAGAGTCAAAGCAGCATAATACCATCAAAGAATAGATATCTATAACCATAAAAAATATAGGATCAGATGTATAGTAACCATACGAATGCATATACCAATACAAGATTCAGAAATATACAAGAATATGGAGGAAAACTCAAATAACTTTATTGAGAAGTAGTAGAAGAGAGGATTACAACCAAGCTATCTAATCCAGCACCATCCTCCCAACATGAAAGCCCTCTTCACCTCATGAAAAGCTAAATCACCCAACAATACTATGTTTCACAGAGAAACCAACAACACTTGCTTACAAAATACAAAATTCTAGCCTCTAGATCTTTGGGATGAGGGATCCATATATAGATATTTGTAGGTGGATGAGTCAGCTTCTGGGATTTTGAATAGTGTCATTTCTTTGATAGTTCTTGGTTCCACTTGGAGATTTCATGATCTCTTACTCATCCCTGGGCGAATTCAGAGAGGCAAGTGGTAAATGAGAAGTTTCTAGAAGATTCTCTGGGTTTCCACCTAGCAAACTGCCTTTTCCATTTGTCTTCTCTCACTCATCGCACCCTACAAAAGGGATTTTCAGTATGCATCACACTTTTTGGATGTGAAAGGTGTGATGCATTGCACCCTTAGCATGGAGCAGTCTGTATGGTCCAGTTTTTACTAGTTCTGAGCATTTTTTCAGGGAGAACTTCTGGGAGATGATGTAATTAGCTGACCTTGCTAATTTAGGGTATGAAACAACACTTTTAGGGGCTTAGAAGCCCTTAGTTTATGGACATATGAGATTGGCGTTGCAGTGCCCAAATATGTCTCTAACACCAAGTGCTGTGTAATAGCAATGGTCTGTGCAGTTCCTCTGATCTGATCATAGGCTTGCTGGAGCTCTCGGGCCTCGGTTTCCAATCGGTGAAGTGTTCGATCCTCGTGAAGGGAGGTAAGCATAACAATCCACTGAGTTAGTAGCTCAGTACATTCCTCCATTGAATGTGTGAGCATTGCATGCCCCAGATTAATAATGCTTCTACATTGCTCGAGGATCTTTGGTGACATCGACGGTGGAACCTGTAGTTTTAAGTCCGTGATCTACAAGCTAAGCTCTAGTTGGATCCGTGTGGCCTCCTCCTTTACATGTCAGAACCTAGTAGCCAATCTACGGATTTGTGTCTCAATAGGCAATTCCGCCACAATCTCTAGCTCACAGGCACTCGAGCAGGCTTCTGCTACTAGCTTCTCCACGTGTTGCTTCTGTGTGACTGCTTTGTCTTGTTGGAGGCGCAGTTGTTCGATATTAATTTTATGTTCCTATAGTACTTGTTCAGTGCGGCCAGCCCTGGCACGGAGATCCATTAAGGTTCTGTCCTAGAGCTATTTCAAATATTCATGGGGTAGAGCAGCCACGTTTAGTCCTAGCCCCGTAGGTTGTCCTAGCACAGCTCAGCCCTCAACATCTGTGGTGATCAATGCTCCTGTTGGAATCGTGATGGAATGAGCCATTTGGGCCTTTAAGAATTGCTCAGTGGATGTCATACCAGGAACCCCCTGAGTAGCACTGTTGCATATTGGTGCGATCCTTGTTCCAACTTCTTGTAGTTGTGTACGAAGTTCCCTCAACACAATCTACTGCTTTGACATGGCCTCATCGATTACATCCTGAGCGCGTCCCAAAAGGTGTTTTCTATGTCATTTAGTTTGTCCTCGATTAAGGTGGTCACCCCGCTGTCCGTTTTGAATGCGTTCACTTTCTTTCGTGGCTTTGGTCATTTTGGTTGCGCTTACCGCTTCAAAGGCGTACCTGACCTAGGTGATGGTGGTTCCTCTGCAGCTAGCTTAGTAGGTGCCTCCTGACTACTTTTGTTTTTTGTCAACGTAGTTCCTCTTGGTGGTGTCGTTCCTGCTGCCGCCTCCCATGCTGCCTGAATTTCCGCGGCGAGCTGTTCATTTCGCTTCTATTGTGCAACACGCTTAGCTTCCTCCTTTTTCTTCCAGACAACAGCCTCGTTGCGCTCAAATGCCTTTGGTCTACGCCATGCCAGTGGCCATGTATCCACAATTGCATCGACAATGTCATCAATTGCAATAAAATAGAGTGAGGTCCATGCACCGGCTGGGTCCTTGCGTGCCCTAATATATACACAATGCATGTCTGCTTTAAACTCAGTAATATGATGCGTGCTTTCATAACTCCCGTTGGATAGGCAAGGTAGTTCGTTATTCCATTGGGGCACATTCGCGTCCATCAGTATCAAAAAGATTTTGATGTTCCGAATTCGTCGAGCATCCTTGTCGCCCAGAGGGAAGCATATCTGGAGGCTTCTAGCCAATCCGAGTCCAAGATAGGAAACTATCTATCTTCGGGTAAGTCAGTGGCAACCAAGATAATAGATAGGAGCAGCCACGCATAATGGAAGGTCTTGCCCTCCTCCTGAACCTCTCGGTAGTTGGTCATAAATTCTTCACAAAGGAACTATGACCAATTGAACTTTTTGCTAGTTGCACATTCCTTAGCGAGTGCAATGACTATTGTTGGAACCTCAGTGCCATGGCATTTCCGCATCACTTTTCCTACCAGCAACTAGGTGGTGACACAGACTGCATTATCTAAAATACTATCAATGATGTACCCTCGCTGCCCCTTCTCGAGCTTATAATTCTTTCTTAGGTTATCTATCATCGTGACATCACCACTTCTATCAGCAATTTGCCAGGGGTCTCTTCCTTTGCAGGGAAGGTGTGAAACCCCATGAACAAGTTCAGGTGTGATGCGGATGGTTTTTCCAACCCACAATATTTCCTCATGAACCGAATAGAGGAATTGCCTTATGACCAATATTGTTATAGGGGGCTGGAGAAAGTGAGGAATAGAAAAGAGACAGAGAAACTCGGCATTTTCCCACTCCAATGTGCCTTAAATAGGCCATCATATCATGAACAATACCTGCAATAGTTGCTTTCCATATTTCCTTCACAGTAGCGAATCCCTAGTGACGTAGGTGCCTTTTTTGTATGGATGGTGTGGCCATGTTGTGCAGCTTCGTAGCAGCCTGTTTTATAGTCTTGTGCCCTCTTCCAACTACATGGAGTGTTAGGATTGGGCCTCCTATGGATAGTTAGGTGGGTGAACCCTTCATGCGGGTCTTCTGTTTCCCAACTAGCCCGAGTTGCGAGCAACCTTGTCTTCTCGGGTGCGATCGCAACCATGCTAGTGGTGTCACTACTTGTAGTAGTGTAGGAGAGCTAGCTACATCCATTAGTTCCTTCACATAGTCAGTGACTTCTAATTGCAGCTTATCAATTACTTCATCTAGCTTCGCACTTTAAGCTCAGAGTCTGGCCCCTTGTTTCTTCTAGCTTATCGAGTTGCATTTTTCCATGCAAAACTAGTGCCCAGAGCTGCTGAATCCCTTCACAGGTGTTGTCACTGGTAGGGTAAGTTGTAGCTATGTCGATTTTTCCAGCTGTAGAGAGACTTCCTTACTCAGCCGTGTGAGCCTTCGTTTCGTGCAGATCCAGTTTGATTGATGGTCATCCGATGTGCACCCATACCCTTTGTTGTTGATGAACAACTGCTTTATACCTACTTGGCTACCATGCACATCCTCTTACTCATACCTAGAACTGCCTCCTACATCTCAACTTCTGTGCCCCTCCTTTGGGTGCGCGCGGCGTGTCTTCCAACACCTCAGGTTATTCCTGTGCTACACATAAAGTGCCAAGCTTGGCGAGCTATCTTTCATTCGTCATGTCGCTTTCTACTGGCTGTTGTCTTTCCTCTGTGGTTACGCATCACAATGATTGAGCCATCATATTATCATTAAGTGTCATAATTTCCTGCAACTAGTTCTGCCATCGCTCCGTCTCCTCATCATAATCCATTGTGCAGGTGCTATCATGCTCCCATGAGATTCTTCCATCGTCTGTAGAATGCACCTGAGCTTCATTTTGTGCTGTTATTTGATAGATGCAATCTAGTTCATTGTCACTTCCGTCGTTGCGCATGGGTTCGGTGTACCGTTCTCCTTCTGTTGTGTCGAACGGAACTACTACCCGCAGTGACTTTTTTCGAATGTCGTTTTCCACATTTTCAAATTAATGATCCCTTTCATGTCCATTTCCCAATCAATTTCGAGCAATGCAGGGTAAGGATTACTGTCATCAACAATCTCTATGACTTCGAAATCGATTTGTGTACTTACACCTTTGATGTCCATGGTTACTCCTTGCAGTCGACCCATCCATAAGATCATCTTTTGTTGGTTGGCCATTCATAGCTTAATGGGGGACCATTGCAATGCAGGCTTACCCATGCGTTCCCATTTTTGTTTAGGCAATACATTCGCATCCAAACCTAAATCCAGGATGACCTGATCCATTTCATATTCACCAATTTGCGCTATCACTCTCATTTCTCGTCTGATGCACAGAGCATATATTCTCATTTTCCGAACTACAGGTGGCTCGCCCGATTTGGTGCACTTGGTGATCATCTCCTATAGTCCTTTAATGAATTTACTATCATGCAACAACTTCATGCAAGTTTCAAGAAAGGTAGTAATCATGGAGGGGTCCAATCCTGACTCTATTTGATCCCTCATACCTGGAGTGGAGGCTCTGAGCTTCCTTCAACGTCTTCATCCCCTGCTTCGACTCAGAGTCGGGCTCCTTGGTAGGTGCAACACACCTCTTTCCATATTCTGCATGCTCTTGTAGCATATTACCTTCTATGGTTGCGCTAATCCTCAGTACCATATTTATACTGGGGTCCTCTTCGTGGGGTTTTGATCGCATCATCTAGATATTTTGAGTTGGAGTAGCTTGTAACACCCCCTTCTCGCACATTTGGGCAATTAACATTGGAGAGTCTACCATTTCATGATCAAACTACTCACAATAAGGGCATGAGATCCTGGTCGCGCTAGTGCAGTCGCAAGCGTACTACCCCGGCCCTCCACAATTATAACAGATCAGCTATTCGTGGCTTTGTCTGTGCCCCATCCCTCTTCCTCGGCCATGTCCTTGGAATCCTTCTCATGCTTTAGTCTGCGTTTGGTAAGCTAGGGTTCTTTCCATCATTAAGTCATAACTTCGACACGTTCGCTCATCATGTCCTACTAATCGACAAATGTTGCAATACAGCTGTTGCGGGGTCTGTGTACACTTTTGTAGTAGGTGGCAGTTATTTGTTGTGTGTTTTCCACTTACTTGAAAAATCACGCACCAGAGTGTGGGTACGGCACTTGGTCCTACTTTTACCTCCACTTTTAGTGCCATCGAGCCTCGCACCACCAGATAGTTCATGAAGATAGGGCAGTGGTCCTTATCGTGCCCTTGACTCTTGCATTTAAGGCAGTCTACCTCCGCACGTGCCTCTAGTTGAGGCACCCTTTCTTGCTTCAAGCTTTGCATTTCTAAGCTCAGGTTTTGAAGTTGCGTGTGGATTTGCTGAACTCCCAACCTTGGATCTAGTATTGGGGTTTCGTGCAACCTCTGTTTTTCACACAACAGCATCTTAATTCAAGTATTCAATGATTTGATGTACCTGCTCCGAGGTCCTTGGAGAAACCACCTTTCTACCTTGCTATAGATCATAGTTGTATCTATCATGAATTCAGTGATGAATCCTCCTATCACCCGATCTAGCCAACGATCTACTGCGTGCGCGAATATATCTTAGGTGGATTCTAGCATGCGCACCAATTTTGGAGTCCACACAATAGGTTGGTCCAATATGCACCTTCCCACACTATGAGGTAACCTTGCGATCCACTCGTACAGTTCTACCGAGAATTTCGTGAAGAAGACTTTGTGAATATATGTGTATATATAGCATTCCAATCAATCTTCCTCTGATATTCGCGGATTTTTGTTTTCCTGAACTACAAACTTGTGGAGTTTCAGATCCCACCACTCTTCAATCTCTTTCTTGGTAGGGTTCTAGTGTTCCCACATCAGACACCCCTTAGGTAGATCCCAGTCCTAGCAATGGAACCATTTGTTGGCTTATATGGGCCTGACCCAAGTTCAGAAGAATAATGTAGCCAAACAAATCGCACAGCTACCAGCCCTTTCGGCAATAATCTGTGGAGCGTGAAGTGAGGTCTCACCTAAGGTAGCACAGGAGGGTGCTAGAACCAGGTTTCTATACCCTTGCGATGTCTAGATGTGGTATGGAGGTTTTGCACATCATTCCGCAGTGTCGTGCTACTCTGTTTCACGTAGATCCAAACCCAAAAGAATATTTACTGGTTATTAGCACGTTGTTTATAGATCTAATCTATTTGATGAAGTATTGTAAACTAGATCTACTTAGAAGAGTCTTTAAGAAAACATTTATCAGATTTATCCAGTTCGTGCACTTAGATTAAACATAGATTCACATGTATTGAAGATGTAAGCATATGCGCATAGATCAAACAATGATATTAACCATACAAAAATCTAGATCTGCGATACTTCAGATTTAACACAGAATTACCTAAGCAACTTATCTTTATTTACTTTCTTCACCAATACATCCAAATCCGCCCTATGCACTTAGCTGCAGGGGTCCACGCACACAGCTGTGGACTCTTCCAAGCCTCTGTGCACACATCTATAGAGCCTCTATCCACTACCCAAACCCTCGACGTGGCCTCACAGATGCTTGTAGATTGTTCTCCTCAAAAGCCCACTACATTACAGATCTAGGATCATGCCAAAAATTAGCTACCTCTACCCATAGAACCTCACTCTATTTATACATTTCCATGGACCACGATCCATGGGCAGGCCAACTCAATTTACATTTATTTACATTATTTTTGGGTGGACTACCCTTATTACAAATTGTGATCCATGCATCCCATAGAGTCTTTATCCTATCTTTACTCAAAACTTCAGGCTTTGTGCCCCATGACCATTGCACGGGCTTTTGCTACCCAACAAGTTTTATTCACCACCCTTTGGTGTTTCATGAGCATGCATTCTAGATTGGCTGTATCAAATTCCGCAATCAATTTAAGAGGGAATAAAGAAGTGGGTAATGGGTAATTTTCAAAATGGGAAGGAACATTACAACATGGATTCCATAAATAATATTATCATGTAGGATAAAAGAAACATGATCTGGAAAACTATTCAGGGGAAAAGAGGGGTTTTATGTAATTGGGTAGGGTAGTTTTCTTAGAAGAAAGAGGAATGTAATTCATTGGGGATTTTAGGAAAGAAAATAGTGGGAATTTTTGAAACGAGAAATAGAAGAAAGGAATAGTTTTTTTTTTACCTTGAAAATTTGCCTGCACTGGTGCCGGAAAAAGTAATTGCAGCGGGAATTAAGCGTTTACTTGGATACAAATTTCCATGCTAGTTACCTGAAACTTGGGTAAGGGCTTCATTTCCTGAACCTGCTTCTTCTTGGTGGCAACCAACATATCTAAAAATCAAGTAACATTCCCTTTTTATTATAATTTCAAACTTCCTACCAGCATGCTGGACTTCAGGTTGATCCTTCTGTAATCATGTAAGTCAACTGATTTTCATAATTACAGGATTTTTTTTTGTATACTTTATTTTTTTGTCATTTTGTCATTTTTATTTTTCTTTAATTATTTTTTTAATAATGAAAAGAAGGAATCAAATCATCATCAGGTTGTTGTTACCACCTACCAACTCCTTTTCAAATTGTTGTTGGACTTGCTGCATAAAATGTCCTTTAGTAAGGGGCTGAAAATATACCTTCAATCTATGCCCATTTACTAGGAACACGTAATTCCATCCATCACTAGCTTTAATTTCTACCACTCCATTTTCAAATACTTTGACCACATCATAGGGTCCCATCCAACGTGTGTGGAATTTCCCTTCCAAATATTTGAATCTAGAATTGTAAAGGAGTACCCAATCACCTGGTTGGAATTTCTTTTTCTGAATGGACTTGTCATGCTACTTTTGCATGATTGTTGAACCAAGATGTTATGCTGAACAACATCATATCAGAATTCATCTAACTCATTCAACTATAGAAGATGTTGGTGCTATGCTTCAGAGAGGTCTAGCCCCAATTGGATAGTAGTCCTGAATGTCATAATCTGTAATTCTATCAACAAAAGGACTTGTTTTCCGTACACCAGCTCATATGGTGTGTGCCCTGTGTTGTTTCTCCAAGTAGCTAGGTATGCCCACAATGCTTTCGGTAATTTGTCAGCCCAATCCTTTTTTTGAATATTTACCCTTTTTTTAAGAATGGACTCAATAACCTTATTTGTGGACTCCACTTGACCATTTACTTGTAGGTGATATGGTGTATATTTCCTATTCTGTATCTTGTACTGCTCCATCACACCCTGTACCAGATTAGAAATAAACTGCAGTCAATTGTCAGAAACAATTTCTCTAGGCACATAAAATCTAGTAAAGATTTCAGTAAAAAGAAAATCAACAACAACTCTTTCGGTAGCATAAGAAACAACTTTAGCTTCTACCCATTTTGTAACGAAATCTGTACAAACGAAAACATGTTTTTTATTTAATGATGTTGGATTTATTGGTCCTACGAAATAAATGGCCCATTTTTCAAAAGGCTCAATCATAACCTGAGGACATAAAGGCATTTCATTGGTTTAATTAGGCTAGCCAACCCGCTGACAGTTATCACACTGCTTGACATATTGTTTGGCATTCTTAAACAATGAAGGCCAAAAATAGCCAGCTTGTAACACTTCGTATGCAGTCTACTTATCGACGAAGTGACCCCTCCAAGCTTCATTGTTGGAAGATTTTAAAATATCAGACACTTCTTCCTCTCTTAAACATATACAGATAGTGAGATCTTCTCGAGTGTAAAATAGGTCTCCTTGAATCGAGGAATATGCAACACTTTTCTTTGTGATATTCCACTTTTCACGAGCGGGTAAGTGAGGTGGTATTTTTCCATTGACTAAAGAGCTAGCCATGTCAGCAAACCACCGGGATTTTGTTGACACAACAAAATGATGTTCGTCAAGAAAATCATCATCAATTGGAATTGCTTCACCAGGATTATTTAATCTTCAAAGATAATTTGCTACTACATTCGATTTTCCTGGAATATCAACAATGGTAATATTAAAATCCTATAACAATAATAACCACCTAGTCACCCTATTATGCTCTTATACCAATAGGTGTCATATGCCATGATTGACTTGGTTTAGCTCTAAAATATGTACATACCTTTGCTTGTTTCAAATGTTTTCCATATTTGTAAAAAATCAAAAAATGTAAAGAGGGTATGCCCCAAAAGCAAAATCAAAGGGTAAAAAGAATAAAGAAAAGGTCAAAAAAAAAGAAAGAAAATAAACCCCAAGAAAAAGAAAAAGACCATGAAAGTGAGCATGTCCAAATGCCACTGCTATTTTAATTTTTCAATAAAGATTGTGTGCAAATTGTTACTTATGCCACAATCCATGGTAACCAAATAGTTTAATATTGGTTATTCCATGTTTTGAATTTAATGTTTATAGATATAGAGAATAAAATCTGACCAAATTGTTTAATCTTGGCAGATAAGTAAATAGGTAGAGTGAATAAAAGGAGCTCAACATTTTAATATGAGACCTTGGATGTAAAAAGGATAGATTTAGATAGATTTCCATTGCAAAAGAAAAGAAAAGTCCGATGAGGGTTTGCCAGCTTAAGTGTGCCCTAATAAAGGAGTAAAAATGGTAAAATGTGTAGATAGGGTAAGTAGATGATTAGTTGTAGAATCACGTGTAATGAATGGTTAAGTTAAAAGTGAAAATATTTTTCTTTCATCATTTTGACAAAGTATGGATGACAAGGAAGACATTTACATCATGGAAAAAGTCAAAATAATTAACTTCCTCACTCATTTTTTCCCTAAATTTTACTAATTTCCCATAAGTACTGTTTGGTCAATTTATTGTTGTCTAAATTGCTATCATAAATTGTCAACCCGGGGCTCGTAAGCTGATGAAGTGAAGTGTACAATATATACTTAAGCAGCCTTTCCTAGTTCTTTTTTTCGTTTTTAGTTTATGTCTAACTTATCTTCCTAATGTGATGTGATGAAGTTATAAACAAGTGAGTGAATGTGTGTGTATGTGGCGATTTCTAAATGCTTCTTAAATTTAAAAGAGAAAACTTGAACAATAACTTGAAATGGAATTAAAGCTT
>APFE031347018.1:0-12455 GCA_000404065.3 Pinus taeda
TTATAATTTAAAATCTTTTATACAATCTAAACTTTTATAAACCCACAACTATAAATTAGAAACAATATATTTTATATTTAATTTACAACTTGAATTTAGATGAAAAAACTAAAATAAAAAATCTTATACCTAACCCCTAAAATATGACACATATTCTCAAAAAAAAATTATTCACATATGAAACCTAACCCTATTCATTAGAATCATATTTGTAACATTTCATATCTAAACTCGTGGAGCAAGACAATAATCCATTGCTTTTATTTACCATCCATGGATTTGAATTTTAACCATATAGCAACCATCAATATTGTGTGTATTCTTTTAGCCAAACATATCATATGGAAATGAATCCACATCACTGAAATACCCATTGGTTTTGAACTCCAATATTATGGATTAAGGGTCTTAAGTTTTAAGTTCGTTTTAACTCCAAAGCATTGATGGCACCATACCCAACTTATTAATGATATTGTCATTATGGATTTTGAATTTCAATATTATTGATTGACGGATAATTTTTTTAGATTTTAATTCTAATTTATGGATTAGGTTCTGGGGTAGATTAATTAATAGTTGAAATGTTTTTTTTTTTTAATTTAACAACACATATTTTTTAGTAAGATTGTGATTCTTATTGTTTAAAATGCATAATGTATAGATAGATTCAATGCCCTAAAAAACTTGAGGCGTCATTTATATTTCAAATTTATTAAGTTTTAACCTTAAATTATGGATCAGACTATGGTGTACTTTAACTATTTGATTTCTTAGTGTTTAAAATGCACAATGTATAGATGGATTCAACATCCTATAAAACCTTGAGATGCCATTTATATTCCAAATTTCTTAGGTTTTAACCCTAAATTATAGATTAGACTATCGCGTACTTTAACTATTTGATTTCTTATTGTTTAAAATGCACAATGTATAGATGGATTCAACACCCTAAAAGACCTTGAGACACCATTTATATTCCAAATTTCTTAGGTTTTAACCCTAAACTATGGATTAGGCTATGGCATACTTTAACTATTTGATGAAATGACTTTTTGACCAGAAGTGACAATACATTTTTAGTAAGATTGTGATTTCTTATTGTTTAAAATACCTTTTTGAATGCATCATAGATTCAACACCTTAAAAGACCCTTGAGACACTAACAAGTTAAATTTATGATTTTAAAATTTTCTCTTGAAATTTAGAAAAAGCTTTTAGAAAAGAGTCATTTCCTCTATTAATTAAACTACCCACATTAGAGTATACCCAACTACCCATTAAAGTATACCCGCGTTAGAATATACCCAACTAATCAGGAAAGTCCTTACCCAACTCATCAAAGAAGTCTTTATTTATGACATTTGAGCCTTATTGTAGTAAGTGTTTATGGCTGATTAATGACTTAATCTCTTGGGTTTTAACCCTAAATCATGAATTGAACCATACACCATTCATAATACACATAATTTTAGTATTAAAAAAACAAACATGGAAACATTTTCAATAGATTAAAAGTAAAAATAAAAATATTTAAATACATAATTATAATTATTAAAATAGCAGACATATATTTAAATAAATAATTATAATTATTAAAATAGCCGACATCTATTTTAAGCAATGGGAATGGGAACCGAACGCATATTAAATTTCAAACAAGTACTGGACTCGCAGAACGGTGGAGCAGGACAGGCAGTAAATTTGTCACTGCCAAGCGAAACCAGGCCTCTGGTAGAGCTTACCAGAGAGCTAGGGTTTAACAGAGGGGGAGAGACCGTGGATTGGCTGTTAGAAATCGCGACGGATCCTCTGTTAAAGCTCATCAGTTCGTTGGGCTTCAAAAGCGGTGCAAAAACTATAGACTGGTTATTGAATAAAGCACAGCCCAGCATTACTGCAGCAAAAATGAATGGATTCAATCTCCATAAACCTCCCAGGTTATCATCTGCCATGAACATCCCTCCACAGTTTCCACCCAGACAATTGGAGACACCAGGAAAGAAAACCCAATTTCACAATTTTAATGGAGAACGCGATCACCAATTCCAAAGCACTGGCCAACTGTTCGTAGAAAACCAGCAACAAATTCTATTTCACCGTGATAGTAGTGGTCACCAAACAGAGTACCAGAGTTTCAACAAGAATGGAGGCCTTTCTAATCAGTTCGAGGGCATTAAAAGGAGAAGAATGGAGGCGGGGTATAGCAATCATGCTGGCAACCCATTACAGGGTCAACATCCTAGTTGGCAGCAGGGAGGTCAGGCAAGAACCCACATTGAAATAGCCACAGCTAATCCTGCTCAAGATTTCAGTCAGAACCCTATTAATGTGGTTGATGTGGGAGGCGCACTGGGATTCGAACGTCCAGCATACTCGGCAGGGATGCCCCTTGAGATACATACGCAGAATAAATTTCCTGATCCAAAATCTCCTCTGGATTATTATTTTTACAACCAGAACCAGTTTGAAAATGTTCATGCCCAGAACCAAAACCAATTTGTTAATATTCCTGAACAGAACCAGAATCAGAACCAATTTGTCAATATTCATGATCATAACCAGAACCAATTTGTCAATATTCATGATCATAACCAGAACCAATTTATCAACATTCGTGAGCATAACATGAACCAATTTGTCAATATTCATGGCCAGAACGAAGGTGGAATTCAAGCTGAAGGAAATTATGTAGGCTATGCAGTATCATCACTGTCAAATAAAGATCAAGAGATTGCAGGTACTGTCAATGATTGGTTTGCGAATTAGGCGTCAGCGCTAGAGATACTGTTGTTTTTCATGTCTAACTTTAAAGATCCCTCAGCCCCTACTGTAATAAATGTCCAGACAGCCATACTCTGCATTGAATTTCCATATTTTTATACTTTTCTCATATTGCAATTTGAATTTACAAACGAATTTCTGTATGCACAACTAAACCCATCTCAAGATAGGTGGGCGTCCATTCTGTTTCAGAATATTTGATCATCTCATATTTGAAGTCTGTATGTCATAACTTTTCCACTAAATTATGATGGCCATTATTTTGTTTTTTTTTTTTAAATCCTGTTTTAAAATTTACAATTCCATGAGTTCAGCAAATAATTTTGATTGAGATAATTTTGATATTCCATGAGTTTACCGAATAGCTGAGCATTGAAAACGATTTTTCGGAGAAATTTTGTTCGAAAAATTCGACAAGACACCATTTTAAAATCGACTACACAACGGAACCCCGTGTGTTTGACTCCTCATGAGCCGACACGTTCGCTGCGCCCTCTGCGAACGTACTTCCTCGATGTGCTAGATGCCCTCTTCACATATTTGAGATAGGTGCATTATTTTGATATTCTCATTTTCTCTTACATGTAGTTAATGGTAAACAAATGCCATTGAATTTCTAATTATTTTTTTATAAAAATTAGCCTAACCATGAACTCTTTTTTATTTGGAATAAGCTATTCTAAAATTGTTTTCATTTTCTTAGAATCTATTTTGGGGTATTTTTTTAGAATATTACAAATTTTAAGGAAAAAATTCTTTTTTCATAAATAAACAATTTTTTAGATTTATAAGTAATTTTTTATGCTGCAATTTTTTTAACACATGTCTCAAATGATTAAGATGTTTTATTTTTGTTGAATTTAGGTTTCTATGATGTATATCAAGTTTATTGGGAATAGTTTTCAGTGAAAGACACATCATAATTCATTTGTGATGAGTTTGAACCAACAAGTGTGGTTCATCCTAATAAAGTCTAATTGAAATCAAAGCATCATCTAAATAAACAACAACAAAAAACCTTCCCAAAAAATAATAGTTTTGAAATAAGTAGTTTAAAAGTAAAAATCAAATCCCGTTGGCCAGACTATCAAGGCATAACCCCAAGGGCATCGAGGTGAATTGACCCTGTGACCTCTCGATCGGCGAGACACTTAACAATATAGACTCAATCGATTGAGCTAACCCTTGGAGTTATTTTGTTGTAATACTATTATATTAATTAAAAAACTAAATAAAATAATAACTTAATATGAATAAAATGCATAATTTGGCAGCTGTCAACATGGATGACCTTGATGCTGTTGATTATTCAGAAGATCCGTTGGAATCAGTCTCCATCTCGTAGTCCACATACTCCACATCTGTAGGTATGTATAGCTGTGGCTTCTCCGGAAATTTTTCTACATTCTCTTATGCGGAGCCATCACAGCCTCATGTTGTTGTTCTCCTGGATGAACTGCCCACATAGTCGTCACTCTCAACACCTCTGTCCTCCCCGACTACCCTTGGTTTCATTTCTGACTGTCTAAACCCTAACCCTGGTTTAGACCTCCCTGTTTCTGAGGTGTCGCCCTGATAGGTTGACCCATAGGCTACGCACACCGGTTCTATTCCCTTGTTTGTCGGCTTACCTCCCTAGGCTTCCTCTGCTCCACCTTTAGGCAGTTTCATCGTCGTTCCGCCGCTTGCCGGTTCCTTACCTTCCGCCGTCGGGAACCCTAATCCCTCCTCGTCAAACCCTAACCCTACCCCTGTATCCTCGGGCCCTAATTCGGTTCAGGTACCGTTTCATTCTCATTATGAGGGATCTAAGAAGAAATACAGGTGCCACAAGTCCAAGGCAGACGACATTATTCTCAGGTTGGAAGAGGACATTCAGTGGGGAGAAACAATGGAATTTGCAGACAAGGTCTTGGTAGAACGCATCAGAGGACGGAATTATACGGTTGTTCGTCTGAAGACCTGGGCATCTAAGGTTTGGGGGCACCACTTGGTGGACATCCCATTTGTGCAGACTTTCATGAGGGGATGGTTCGCAATGAGATTTGCTCGAGCCGACCATACAAACGGGGTTTTGTCCTCCTATTGGAATTTTGAGCATGCCCCGTTTCTATTGAAACGCTCGATGCCTCTTTTCGATCCGGAGACCGAGCAAATTGGTATTGGACCGGAGACCGATCTCTCGGGTCTTCCCTTGCAATACTGGTCCGAGGATATTTTTAGGCAGATTGGAAACTCTATCGGCACCTATATGGAATATGACAAATCTTACCAATCCACGGGTATGATGGCATATGCCAGGATTCTCATCAATTTGGACATTCGGGGAGGCCTGCAGGAGCACATTACTATTCAGTGGAGGAATACCTCCCGCAAGCAAATGATTGACTATGAGGGCATACCATATCGATGTTGGAGATGCCATAAGGCGGGGCATTTATTCAAGGACTGTCCTCTCAATTGCAAGAACAAGAATACAACATAGGACTTGGAGACGAAGCAGACCAGAGACAGCCCTACTCTACCCAACACAGATACCAATTTGGCGAAGAATGACATGGATGCAGAGGACACTCGAGGGGCAACAAATGAAGCAGGCACTGACAAGGGTTTCAAAGCTACTAGCCCTTCATCCTCTCCTCCACCATCGAGCACCTGTCCGGCCAAGGAGGACATCCCTCCACCGGGTATGTCATCTACATCCTCCTCTCTCTCTACTCCTTCATCTGGTTTTACTGCTGCAATTGCATCACATATAAGCTATATTGCATCCCCTCCCCTCTCATCACCATCTGACTCCACTTCCCTCTAGAGAAATCGCCTTTAGGTACTCAGGGACGGGCTCCCCACACCTCCCTACGTTGCACTCTTCCCCTCCCATCCCCTATCATCCATCTCTTACTTCATCCTCCCTCCCCTCGTTACCCCTCCCCTCTCCCTCTGTATCCCCCCGTTACTCTTTTCGTTCCAGATCAAGGGATAGAGGTTGTGATGTGATTGGATTGGATTTGGAGGTTACCCCTGCCTCTCATAAACCCACCAGGGGGCGCTCATCTCTTCTCACTAGAGCTAGGCACACGACGGGAGAGGAGGTCGCCCTTGGGTGACAACAAACCATTGACAGGGCACTTAGAGCAAGGAATGGCCCTCTACCACATCCTCCATGAAGTTTCTTTCTTTCAATTGTAGAGGGATTGCTAGCCCTCCCAAAAAACTAGCACTCAGGCGGATCCTCACTTCGAATCTGGTGGATATCATTATTTTACAAGAAACGCTATGTTCAAGTGAAACCCTTATTACCATCCTTAATTCATGGATGCCGAATTGGACCTTCCACGCCCTTAACGCGACTAGGAGATCAGGGGGCATTGCCATTGGATATTGTAACAAATCTGTAGATCTCATAAATATTTGAGGAGGTAGGGGATATATTGGTGCAGACATATATGCCTCCTCTTTGGAAACAGATGTTCGTGTTATCAATATATATGGACCTTGTCTGGATAGGGAAAATTTTTGGAGAAGATCAGACTCAGATTTTCCAGCATGTTGACAACATCATACTTGGTGGGGATTTAAATTTCTCATTCGGGTTTAGTGAATCTTGGGGTCATCTGGCTCAAGTTGATGGCTTAACTGATACGATCTCAACCTTGCTGGAGGAGCATCAGTGGGTGAACATCTCATCTGCCAGGATACAACATACATGGACAAATAATCAAAGTGGAGATCATAGTTTGGCTAGGAGGCTGGACAAATATCTCATTAAAGAAGCATTTTTAAACACACATCCTCGTATCAAACAATTGGTTGGAACTGGAGGTATATCTGATCATCAACCTATATATATGGAGCTGGAAGACATAAATCAGAGAACAAAAGGCCCATTTAAATTCAATGCCTCCTGGCTCAAGGACCCTTCATACATTCAGATGGTTACTGACTTCTGGCAATCCAATCCTATATCGGAACACGAGGACCACACTGAAGGATTCATCCGCAAATTGAGAGAACTGAAGGGGATCTCTAAAGTCTGGGCACATCAAAAGCAGAAGAATGATGATAACACTCTACAAGAAGAAAAGCTGGCCATCGCCACAAATGAGGACTCCTTGGATGGCACTTTCGTAACACAAGAGAAAAAAGAACACTACACCTCCCTCATCACGAAGCGGTCCCAAATTCTAAAGGAAAGAGAGGAGAGCTGGAGACTTAGGAGCAAGGCTATCTAGCTCACTGAAGGTGATGATAATACCAAGTTCTACCATAAATTTGCCAATGGTAGGAAAGCCATAAATACCATTTGTGAACTTCAAAATGATCAGGGATAATTAGTTACAACACAGAGGGATCTGGCTAGTTTACCCACTGTGCACTTTAAAAGCATATACAAGGCTCCTAGGGCTACTAATATTATGGAAATTAAGCGGATTGCTGAACATTTTCCTAGATTCGTGGAATAGGAGGATGCTGAGGATTTGATGAAGGAAGTATCGAAGGAAGATCTTGAGGCAACAATCAAATGGTTCAAGAAGGACAAGAGCCCTGGCCCGGATGGTTGGACAATTGAATTCTATATTGCTTTCTTTGAAATCTTGGGATGACCTGCTCAAAATTGTGGAGGACTACAGAAGGAGCGTATAATTTCATCTACCATCAAATCCACCTTTATATCCCTTATCCTAAAATCCGACCATCCTTCCTCCTTCAATGATTTTAGACGCATATCACTTTGCAACTGTCTGTATAAGATCATTGCCAAGATCATCGCAAATCGCCTGAAGCCTATACTATCCAACCACCTATCCTCTGAATAGTTTGCATTCCTTCAGCATAGACATATACATGAGGCCATTGCCATGGCCCAGGAACTCCTCCATTCGATTCACATGAGGAAACTGAAAGGCATGGTACTGAAGGTGGACCTATCCAAGGCATTTGACAGAACAAATTGGCTCTATATTAGACTGTTGCTTACTCATCTTGGTTTTCCTTATGCATATATTAAATGGATAATGTGTTGTAGCATGGATGTATCTTATAGTGTATTGATAAATGGGGAAGCCACGCCTTTTTTCCTTTCGGAGAGAGGACTCAGGTAGGGATGCCCACTCTCCCCTCTACTTTTCCTACTTATCATGGAAGGAATAAGTAGAGCCATCATATCAGCATGGAGCAGGGGTCTCTTGGTTGGTATCAAGATCACTGAGAACTGTATACTTACCCACCTATTATTCGGTGATGATGTACTCATTTTCCTAAATGGTAGCATTGGAGATACCTCGGTCCTACAAAACATTTTCAATCCTTTTCAGCAGGCAACGGGGATGATTATCAATGACGATAAGTCTACACTTACAACCTTTGGATGTACACAACACGAGATTGTGTTCACTACTCAGTGCTTCCCCTTCACATTACAAAAATTAGAGGATGGACTGAAATATTTGTGCTTCAAGCTTAAGCCATATGGATAGATCGCTGACTAGACCTGGCTCATTGAAAAATGGAGAAGCGACTACATGTATGGTATCATAAATATATCTCTCATGCAGGAAGATTAGTACTTATAAAGGTTGTGATTGAAGCCACACCAGTATTTTGGATGACTCTTGCCTGGATCCCAAGGGGTATATTGAGCAGACTACAAAACTTATGCAGTAGATTTCTTTGGAAAGGCAACCAACCGGGCAGATTATTCGCCTGGGTCAAATGGGACACGATTGCCAAGCCCAAGAAATGGGGCGGTTAGGGAATTAAGAGACTAGACTTATTCTCCAAAGCTCTGCTAGCAAAGCTCGGCAGGCAAATTATTACTACAAATAGCCTTCGGTCCCGGGTTGCACATGGTAAATATATCTGGCCTATGGATTTGATGGACTGGTTCAGACAATAGCACAGGGTGAACAACAGCACATCCAACATATGGAAGGCGGTAATCACTGCTATTCCTCTCATCCAGGAAGGTATAACATGGAGAATCAAGGAGGGCAATGCAATCTGTATAGGCACGGACCCATCGATTAGTTGTGGCAATGAGCACAGGTTTCCAGCAGAGTTGTTATGGTATTTACATAACAGGGATATCACGCATATTGGAGACAGCAACAACTCTACCTTACTTCAGCAGGCCTAGAAAACAGCTCAAGATTTGGACATTCCTATTCAATGGCACCAAGATTGGTATGATTACACGGAAGCACTTACCCAGGCACATATTCAGCTAACAGAAGGGCTGGATGAGATTGTCTAGGTGTTTACCAAGCACGGATTCTATTCTCCCAAGGAGGGATATCTAAGGTTGATGGAACCTTACAAACCCCAGGATATCAACCCTACATGGAAATTACTCTGGAAGCTCAAAGCTACTCCTCGAACCCGTCTACTTATGTGGAATATTTTGTTTGACAAGATTCCCACAGGTCTCAATTGGATGAAAAGATCTTTCCATGGCCCTTTCTGGTGTCAACTTTGCCATAATGATGAGGAGAGTACTGAACATCTCTTCCTAAACTGCCCCATCACCAAGGAACAATGGAACTCCATCATAGCTCACTACCCATGCTTAAAAAACTGGCAAGGCAGGAACATAAAGGATGCCTGGAGTTTATGGTGTGAAAATCATAATGGCAAAGCCAAAAACATGCCTCTTCTTATATGTTGGTCACTATGGATCGCGAGAAATCAATCTATCTTTAACTTCAAGATACCTCATTGGCCTGCTATCATGATCAGAGCTACTGCAGATTATGATCTCTTACTCGAGGAGGATTCCAGTACCCCCCCCTCTCCCCCCAGTGTTATCAACCCTGAAAACATAGACAAATCTATACCATGGGCATACTTTGATGGTTCTGCTCAGGAGGCGGGTTGTGGTGGAGGTGCCATACTTCATCTGAATGAAACTCATTGTATCAAAATACAAATGAGATTAGGGAGGGGAACAAACAGTTATGCTGAATTATGCACTGCAAAACATCTCATTCATTTTGCATCAGAAAAGCATCGCAGACATCTACAACTCTTTGGATATTCCAAAATTGTTTGCAATTGGTTAAATAAAGCATCTTACTGCAATGCTTATTCATTGAGGCATATATTGGATGAGGCTCACAGATTGATATATTCTTTTGACTCATTTACCTATCGACACATTTACAGGGAGCGAAACACGGGGGCAGATTACCTTTCCAAAGAGGCAGCGCTTAGACAGAGCGATGATTGGCTGATACAGAAAGAGATCGATGGGACTTTCCACCAGCATTATCACAAACCATTTGTAGAGCTCCGAGACGATGGGCTATAAGCCCTTTATTTTGCATAACTCTTGTATATATTATGTTATTTATATTTGCCACACTTGATGAACTACACAGGACATATGGTACCAATTTTGATATTTAGATTCTCTCTCTGAGATGAGACAGAATTCAATTTTGATTTAGTTTCTCTATACAGAGAACGGGCACAAGAAACAAATGAACTTTTATCATGACTCCCTGCGTGGAGATACATATCTAAACTTTTTTTGTCTATTTTTGAACTCGATAGGTAACATGCCTCCATATGCATATGCTCTAGCATCTACAAAATGTAATTTCTTATATATTAATAGAAATTACGACTTTTTCCAAGGGAAAAAAAAATGCATAATTTAAATTTTCCTTACCCTAATTTTCTTATAATACTATTATATTAATAATAATAAAAAAATAACTTAATATAAATAAAATATATAATTTAGATTTCTTTACCATATTCTCCAACACCTTTCTTTGACACACAATTTTGAAAGTGTATTCTCTATCACCTCCCTCTTACAACAATGGGAATGAAGAAAGTTATTGTTTCTTTGACACACAATTTTGAAATAGTCTCTATCACCTCCCTCTTACAACAATGAGAATGAAGAAAGTTATTGCTTAAAGCAAAATGCTAAATTTTCATTTACATTAGTTTATTGTGACAAAAGAGCTACATGTTCAACTTGTAACATCATCTTCTTTGGAATATGGACGATTTAAGTTGATGAAATGTTTATCTAATGAAAAATTGAAAACAATTGGAATTAAAAAAGGTTAGTTTTTTAATATTTTCAATCTTATTATTGCATGATTTTTTTTATTGTTGAATTTTTCTGAAATTTTAAAATATTATTTTTTATATTTAAATTATGAAAAATAATTATTAAAATAAGTTAAGTTTTGAATGTGATAGAAGTTTATATTTTATTTTTGAATTATATCTATTATAATATATTCATATATATATATCTATATCGTAATAATATATATATAATATTATCTAATATTTATATTAATTTATAATAATTATTATTATTTTATTTGAAATTAAAGTATGGGAAATATCAAAGTTCTTTTTCACATTTCGTGGATGGTAAACTTGGTAAACCATCAATTCTAATTACTAGCCCTCACTTCAAAGGAGTCAAAGAGAGTTGAACAACAACTAACAACAATATCAAAGAATTTCATGTTTGGCTCTAGACCAATTGACATATGTAGAAATTTCTCATTTCCCACCCCGGTTTTCAGTTTCACCTTATTTCTCCAAAACAGTTAAATGCCCTTTCCCATATCCATACATTCAACAACTGGAAAATAAATTTTGCTGAAAACACAAATTCTAGAAATATTACAGAATGCTGGAAAATGCAGAAATAAATATCAGCACATACAAATAGCCATTCAACACATTTAAACACAGTGATTTTTGGTCAAGGTGACCCTGGAAAAACTCCCTACAACTATTGGGGAAAATCAGCTCGAAAGCTCCATCTGATTTCTGAAAAATGCTTTTTACAGTGAGAGAAATATTCAACAAAAAATTAGCAAGCAAACTTTTACAACTTATCTCGTTTTCCATGCCTCACAGCCAACTGGAAAAGCTTGCAAACAGCAAAACAGAACAATAATAAATGTTGTACGGCCTCCTCGATTTTTGTGCCCAAATTTCAGCCTTAAATGCTGCTGTACGGACTGCCTAGAAAAGCGTGCAAGCTTCCATAAACGCTGTTGTATAGTTTTCCTTGATTTTTGTGCAGAAAAACAATAGTACAACTATACGGATTTCTGCCTAGAAAAGCGTGCCAAGGTATAGCCACTTGCTGTATGGCCTCCCTTGAAAAACGTGCCAACAAACTTTAGATTTTCTGCTCCTCGATTTCTATGCTAACGTGTTGTATGACCTCCTTGGAATCTGAACCAAAACTGTTGTATGGCCTTTCTAGAAAATCATGCCCAAAATCTGTCTTTCACTGTGTGTTAACTCAGCTGTACGGACTTGCTGAAACGCTGCCTTGGAATGTGTGCCAAGCTGCTGCCTCCTTCTCCTCACTGTCCAAAAATCTCCCTTGCTCTCTTGCTCTCCTTCTCTCAATCTGCTCATGAAAGAATAAATGACATTTTTCCTCCTTTAATCTAACCCTAAGTGACTTTTGGGGAATCCCTAAATCCAATGGCTGAAATAGATTGAGATCTAAGGCTGAGATTAAATGCTCATTTAAATCTCACTTTCTATTTTTTAATTCACCCCACTTTAATAAAGACCCACTTAGTCATTTATTTCCAAAGTCATTTTTCCTTTCTAATTTTACATTGACTTTATTAAAGTCACTTTAAAATTAAACTTTAGTAACTTTATCACTTAAAGTC
>APFE031347024.1:4446-38783 GCA_000404065.3 Pinus taeda
GATGCATAGGACTAGGGGGGGGGGGTATAATAGGAAGGATGAGCATGGGGTCCCCAAGAAGGTATAGTTGTTGTTTGTTTGGGATTGTAATATGCATGGGATGACCCTTGCATACCCTACTGGTATGGTCTAGGCCTAGGAGGTCTCCTTTGGTTGATATAACAAAGCTACTCAGTGACCCCTTCATCTCCTTGATGTACAACTTTCAGTCTGGGTAAAGAACGGAACTTGTCTATGGAGTGGTTTTCTTCTCAAACCGAGTAAATCTCAATGCAGTTCAATGGACATTCATTCTTAGGATGCCTCCTGGTGCATCTATGACAAAATATGGCCAAGGCTCTCTCTTCTTCCTCTTGCTTCCTTTTGATGTTCATGGTATCCAATTGCAAGGCAAGGGTTTGCAGCATCTCACTTTTGAAATCTTCCAACATATTTCCAATTTCACCCTTTATGGATGAGTTGGAAGATTATGTACTCACCATAGATTGACTACCCCTACCCTTTTTCCTAGCTACCCTAGAATGGTTTCTAAAGGCAGTCCTGATATCTTGATAGGGTAATTGGTAATTATCTCCTCCTACTAAAAAATGTAAGGTATCCAGAAGATCTTCCCTTAATCCTCTGAGCAGGACCAACTTTAATGACTCGTGGTCAACTGTGCACCTGACCCTTTTGTAACTGAGTTGGAACCTTTCTTCGTAGTCTTTTAAGGATTCATCCTAGCTCATGGTCATCCTGAAAATCTCTTCTTTAGTATCCTTTGACCTATGGTAGTCCCTATATTTGTTCTTAAAATACTGATGCATCTGAGCCCAAGTTGTGATGCTATCTCCAGGTAAACCCATGAACCAGTGCAATGTTGCATCCTTGAGGGTAGATGGAAACAATTTTAACTTTTTTCTCATCATCTGTATAGTCATAGGTTCGGCATTTAAAAACAAACTCAAATAGGGAAGTGTCAAGTCCTCTCTGGTCAGGTCATGGAAATGAGGTAGAGAAGAGGGGCTTATATTCTTCATCTTAGTGTCCCCATTGGTTTCCCTGATGGGGAAGGCACTCTCAATTCTCTCTCTATTTCCTCTGGCATTTCAGTTTTCGGCCATTGGTTCAGAAGGAATGAGTTCTTCTTCTTCTTCTTCCCCTGTAGGTTCTTCGAATATGTCAGGTTACTCACCTAAAGGTTCCTCCAATTCACAGCCACCAAAGGAGAGAGAAGGTTGGTTGTTCGATGCAGTGGGGGTATTTGGCAAGAATTTCCCTAAATTGTCCCTATTCCTATGAGGCATGAAAGGAAATGTTTTTGGGTTGGATATTATAAGGTTTTTTTTTAGGCTGGAAAGTTCTTTGCAGAAATGAAATTGTTGATTGAATGAAAACTACTGATAGAAACAAAAGTTACTTGCCGAATTGAAATTCTACTTGCAAAATGGAAAGGAAATTAGATAATGGCAATTGAAAGAAAGGAAGCTACTAGATTACTTTTGTAGAAATAAACTAATGGCAACAAATTGAAGACTATAAATAGAAGAAAAGAAAGCAGACTAGAAATAGAATAAAAGAAAGCAGTAATCACATTCTACTCAGATACCTACCCGGCAATAGTGCCAAAAAGTGATGAGTGCCATTATTTCAGCAAGTATGCCGCAACTCTCGGGGTACTAGCTTTACGTATCAACCCGGGGTTCGTACAAACTTGGAGGTGACAGTGTTATATGCACAAGTAGAAGTGAAGGTCTTGCATGTTGTCACTATTCATTTGGCGAGAGACCCCAAGGGTTCCAAGCCATACTTCTATAGGGTTAGAAGAAGCTTGATCCTTTGATGGAAGAAGAGAAAATCTATTCTAATAGAGATACTCTACTGCAGTAATGAAGAAAACAACATGTAATGCGAAATCACACCATATTTAACCATTTAAATAACTATGCTAAGAAGAATTGCTAAATCAACACTATCCTAATGGTGCTATCTAAGTTACAGAAGTAAAGAGCATCAAACCAAGGTAATGTGTAAGCAAGGAAATTAAACTAAATCTATTTTCACTCGTTTTTGGGTTTTTTTGGTAAAATCAAGCATGCAATTTAAGTGTTCTTGTAGACATGTTAGGCAGATGGAAGGTGGTTGAGGATGGCTAGAAGGTCTATGGAGTGGTAGTGTTTAAATGATACGTAGAACAAAGGTCAGGAAGGAGTCAAGTGGAAGAGCAATCGAAGATTGAAATCAGCGAAAGGAAGACGTAATGAAGCAACAGTGCACAGGAACCGTTGGATCAATCTCAAATAGTATTAATGGGAGATGAGTGGCGAATATCTTATCACAGGAGATTATGTGAATAGATGGACAAATAGGACTAACAGGAGATGAATGGCGAAGATCTTATTGCAGGGGATTAAGTGAATAGATGGATGGATCGATCAACGAATAGGATTAACAAAATATGAGCGATGAAGATCTTATCGCGGAGATTAAGTGAATAGATGGATGGACCATATCAAGTCACGTGTCGGTAGAAGGGAGAAAACATGCGGAATGATGGAGCAGTTTTCGTAGGTGGTAAGTCATTTCTCGCATGCCCTCAAAGCTGTAAGTGGAATTCCTAGCTTTTACGCAATTAGCCTAACTGAGTGACACAGAGCACGAGAAAACCACTTTTCTCGCGTGCTCTCTATCAGATATCGGCCATGCAAGAATTCACGCAAGATAGCACAATAGCCGTTGGATCATGCGGGATTGAACAACGGTGGAGATCAACCAAGCTAGTTGGTGATCGGGTGACGTGATGACCGTTGGATCAAGCGAAACAGATCAACGATGGAGATGTGGAGCGCCTAAAGTCAAATGTTGAAATGAATATAGGTGGTAAGCAGTATCTCATGCACCCTAAGAGTTGTAAGCTATATTTCTAAATTTCACACGATTAGCCTAAGTGAGTGACACATAGCACGGGAAAACTACTTTTCTCGCGTGCTCTCAGTCAGGTATCGGTCATGCAATAATTCACACGAGATTGCACAATAGTCATTGGATCATGTGGGATTGATCAACAGTGGAGATCGCCAAGATAGTTGGCGAGGAGGTGACGCGATAGCCATTGGATCAAGCAAAATAGATTGACAGTGGAGATTTGGAGTGCCTAAAGTCAAATGTTGAAATGAATATGCAGCACGCAGTTAATGGTGATTGGGCATGTTTGTTATGGATCAGATGGTAAGGAGATCTATAGGTATAATCTGTTTAAGACGTGATTTATTGGCTTCTACATATATTATGCATGAAGAAAGTGTTGAAGGAAATGAGAATATGAGTGAGATCTTATTACAGAAATATAATGATGAAATGATCCAAGTACTGAATCAAGATGACAAACTCCAAAGCTCATGCAAGAACTAGAAATTTGTGTTTTTGGGGTTTTGAAAGGGTCTCTTCCTAAAGTCATGGTCCTAGAGGGAGGAGGTGAGACTGAGACACATGCTGACAACCTTATCCTGATCTTTTTCCTTACTAACCGAAAGAAGGCACAAATGGAAGCAATCTAAAACATAACCAATCTATGCTACACTACTGTAATGGAAATGTAGCTACTTAAGCAAATGAACGACTAAACCATGAATCTATGTGCTACACTGTTGTAATGGAAATTCATCTATTTAAGTAAATGAATGATTAAACCATGAATATACACTAGTATACATGTAAAATAAAGAGGAGCCTTAGGTTCTAGGGTTGTGCCCTAACCCAAGAGCTTCAGCCCTCTAATTTAACTCAATGGTGGCTAAAAACAAAACTCATTCTTATTATCAAAACAATGGATTACATAAAAAACTATCACAAGTGTTGCGGCTCAAAAATAGAGTAAAATTTTACAATCAAAGGTATGAATCATACTGAGGTCCTAGACCTCTCTACTTATACATCTAAAGTCTCCAACGAATTCCTTAAAATTAGGGAGGCTCGGCTCCCAAACTCGAGATAAACTAGTGCTTTGACTTTCACTTGCTCCAGCAGCCTTCTAGTCCTCATGATTTGGCTAGTTGCACTCCAATCTGATGGAGGAATATTCAAATGGGAGGTAGTAAATGAGGAGGATTTACCTCCTATAATTCCTCTCCTTTGTCCCATTTGAGCTTTGACCAAGGTCTTTGCCAAAATTCCTTACTTTTATCCTTTAATCCCACATTAAATGCACATTAGACCACAAAGCAAAATATCCAACTCTAGCTCATATCATAAACAAAATATAACTAAAAGTATGCAATAAGTTGTGAGAATAGTTGGTTTGACTAAGCTAGGAGGTGAATTAAGGCCCATATAATTACCCAATGATGAGGCTCATCACAAATCACCACATTGTTATCCAACCAGATTGCACCACTTGATGAGAAATATCATTAGATGTTGACCAACTCCTTGACCTGATCAGTCACCTGCCACGTCAGTAGTATGGACTACTGATTGTGCAGTGACTACACATTTTTTTTCAAAAATTTTTCTATTTGGAAAAGCAGTTAGCGAGATCTATCTTTCTCATATGAACTTCATTTTGAATGAAACAATTTGCGTTAGGGTCATTTCGCCGAGATGGACGCATTTGTTGAAGTTTTGAACAATTCCAAGCACTTTGATTTTTGAGATAATTTTTGCCCCTAATCCAAATTCTGATCACTCCTTCCCACTGATAGGATTTTTCACCCACAAAAGTTGGTTATCTAATGAGAGTTAAATACTCTTTTCCTTTCCAAGTTCTATCAATTGATTCTACTTGGAAAACTCTTCATGACAACCACTTGGGTTCAGTGACATGCATTGCCTTGCAAATGGCTTGGTACTTCAACCAATGTTCTCCTTTTGTTGCTGACCCAATCCAATGCTTGTTGGCTACTTGTTGATTACCCAGTTGTACCAAGGAGATCCCTCAGTGCTTGGATAGCTGGCTGATGGCCTTCTCACTGAGAATCATGTTCGTCCTTTGCAACATTTGCATTTGATGCAAGCTTCTCCTCCACAGTTCAAATTCCACATCTAGAGAATGCATTCACCATCTCTTTCACTTCTTGGTGTCAACACATCATATGGCATTTTTTCCCACACTCACTTTTTGATTCCATTATCCTCCAGTATTAACATGCTGCTCATGTCATGATTTGAGAATAAAGGCTAATCATTAGGCACTTGCTCAAGCTTGTACCTTCCAAAATCGTGCGACATCTTATCACAAGAAACACACTCATCTTGTTTTCCAAAGTTAATGGTGTTTGAAAAACACTCATGCAAGAATATATAGCTTGATGACCTCTTCCTTTTTCTTCTTCATAGCAACAAATGTCACATCATGTGAACATCACCATGTACTCTTACATCTTTTATACACCAAGATGTTATAAAACATCACCTAAACACAAGTTGACAAGACATGCTTCTTCAAACAACTGACTTTCAATTCAAGCAAAAGCATATACAACATCTTGACATTTTAAAACAAGATTTCCACATTCTCATGAGATAATTCATCACATCTTCCTTTCATCTTTAGAGACAAAATCAACTCTTCCAAGTCGATATAACATATATGTAAAAATCAATCAAACACACAAGTCGACACTCATGCATGTGCAAATGATCAACGTTCTCAAATTGACAACATACATGTTAACAAATCAATCAACCAACACAAGTCAATCACTATGCATGTTCAAGCACAATGAAACTATCAAAAATTCTACTATTCGTACACACAAACTCTCATGCATGTATAAAAATTCTCAACTTTCTCACAAGTACAATCACAAGTACAAGAATCACATTGGAATGTACAAGTACTTAAAGAGCTAAAATGACCAAATTTTATCCAATAAAGTGAGTCAACATACTCCACTTTTGAACACCTTCTTGGCGTAAACATGCAAGTTCAAGAATGTGACATGCATGCAAATTTGTATTTGCAAATTTCCATCTTTTCTACATCTAAGTGAGTCAATATAAATATACTTTTCCAGCATCTTGCTTCATGCAATAGGAAGCATACTTTCAAGAGAAAATAAATTCATCTAAATAGCAAGGAAATTCATTCCTAAGGCAAGATTTGCATCAATTATCAAAAGAAATGCAAGGCCTTAATTGGTTAAGAAATCTAACCATCTCCTTCCAAACCATTTTAATGGCTCTTCTTTCAGCTGCACTTCATCATGTGTATCATCCTGACCCACATCAATTATGGAATCATCTTTTCCATTTTTTCCAAAATATATCTCCACTTTCAAATGTGGTGGATTACTTGTTGGATGTAAAGTCCAACACTTGTCTACAAGATGATCTTGCTTATGGCAATAAGTGCAGAATAATCGCATCTTCTTTTCCACATGGTTTCCATTATCCAATGGACCTTTGGCTTTATGTCTCTTTTGTTTTGAAAGTTTCATGTGTATGGCTATCTGCTTCCAACACCTCGAAACAGTATGGTTATTCAAACCGCAAAAGGAACATGTAAATTTTCTCCAAATCTTAGGTGAAGATTTACCATGTTTATCATAATCAAAAGAAACTTGATTAAAGCCAGATTTATACTTTGAACATTCACCTTTGTTGCCTTCTTCGGGAGATGAATTTGATGAGGTGTTGGCCCTCTTCAAAATACCAACAATGGTTTCAATGACCTTAGAAATTTCAACATCCTCTTGCTTTCTATTTCCACTAGTTGCATGCTTATGAGAATCTTCTTGCAAAGTGGGTATAAAACTTTTGCATTCCTCATGAACACAAACTTCACAAGCTTGAGTTAATGAACATGTAATGAAAGTCCTTCTTGGAACACTTTCATGTGCCTCCTTAGCTTTGGATAATTCTCCATCATATTGTCCATAACCAAGGCCCAAATACCTAGGCCTTTCCTCAACAACAATTGGCTCAAATTTTCCTTGTGCATGTTTGCCTAACACTTTACCTTCATAGCACATCTCCATCAATAATTTGGACCCTATTCCTCTAGTGTGTCTTTAAAAAGCACCAAAACATTCATTTTGAAAGGAGATTGAAGATAAACTTGAATTTCATACCTCATTTTCATGCACATACTTGCCTAGGGTTTCGTTGGCATCATGGAGTTGAATGTCCATCTCATGAGTCTTTTCAAGAAACTCTTGCTTCTCCTCCTTCATGGCCATCGATTGCTCTTGAAGTATAGTGTTCTCCTTCCTATCTTAATACATCTCTTGCACCATATCTCTCATGATGATAAGCTCTTTCAACATCTCTTCATCAAAGAATCTTGATAAGGAGGATGGATTATAAACATCACTTGTTGAAGCTGCCATCACACTTGTAATGTATCAAAAAGCTTCACAATCTGCAACCATTAAAATCCTACTTGCACAAAACTAAAGCTATCAAGAAAATAACCTTTTCTCTAACACCAACTTGATATGTTGTTGAATGTTAGTTTTGTTGTGCTAATTTTAACTTCAGAATTAAAAACAAATGCCTGCCAATTGCTTCATGTGCATAGGTTCCCTTATGGTGTTTGTAAATCCAAACAGGTATATTTATATCAAATTTTATGTTTGAATCATAATCAGAATAGAATCAAATACCAGTGTTGAACTACAACAAGTAAATATACAACAAACCATCAAGAAGAGCACTTAACACAGTGTTTTGATAAAGGAGTTCAACCCTCCTGGGCTACGTCTCCTTGGTCCAACTTTCATGGCATGAGCCTTTGTATTTGCTCAAAATGGAAAAAAAGGTCATTTACAATGCTATATTTCTCTTGAAACGTGTTTCAATGGACTCGGAGCATCAAAAGCATCTAGGAGCACCTTTTCCTGATATTAATTTGGTCGAATTCTGCTCCAATTATGGTCAAAACCAGTTTCTCCTAGTAGCCTCCACTAAAACTGCAGGAACTCTAGTTAGTCCCACTAAAAATGGAGATAGTGCCGAAATTATCTGACTTATAAAAACTCTACCAACCTTAACTACTAATTAATTAATGGTTAAGTGTGGATTAATTAAAGTTAACAATGGTTAGGCGCATTAAACGCGCAATTAGACTAACCATCAACTTGCAATTTAGGTGGAGTGGAAACATGTCGGAATTTAATGTCACAGTTATAGTTTGGTTGGTGTGGTTTTTATGGATAACCATTAATCGTAGCTACCCATCAGATGGAGTGTTCACATGGGAGGCATTACCCTCTGCAGTTAATGCTAACAGTGATGGTTTATTCTGGCCACTGGAAGGTATGGTCACATGTCGCCGTAAAATTCACGGTTTCCATTGCTGTTGAGCTGGCCACTGTTTAGCTATAACCACCGAAGTGTTCACATGGGACAGTTGGCTGCAGGCTGGACCTCCTAATCCCCAACCACTAAAACATAGCATGTTAAATATATATGGAACCCATAGTATAATAAGAACCAAACAGTAGAGGAGATTGTTAAGAGCTTGGTCTGTGCAGAGGAGGTAAGGGGGGTCAAACCCTGATGCCTCCATAAACAATTTACACTCCGCGCCAATTACCCAGTCCTTTGGGGAGGGACACATGGAAGCCTTCGGGCTTGCCACTTGTCCCCTCCTCAATAGTCCATTCTAAACCAATATAATTACGCCAAATCACCACACTGTTGTCCAACCAGATTGCGCCAGTTGGTGAGACATCATTAGTTGTTGACTTGATCAATTACCTACCATGTCAGTAGTACAGACTGCTAATTGTGTAGAGACTACACATTTTTTTTGCAAAATTTATTTTCTTTGGTAAAGAAGTTAATGGGCTCTATCTTCCTCATACCAACTCTGTTTTGAACAAAACGAGTTACGTTAGGGTCATTTCGCCGAGACAGATGTGTCATTCAGTTTTCAGCAATTCTAAGAACTTTGATTTTTGAGCTAATATTTTCCCTTGATCTAGATTTTGATCGCTCCTTCCCACTAATAGGATTTCGGACGTACAAAAGTTGGTTATCTGATGAGGGCTAAATACTCTTATCCTTTCCAAGTTCTATCAACTGATTCTACTTCGGAAAATCTCCATGAAAACCACTTGGGTTCACTAAAATTCCTTTCCTTGCAAATGGCTTTACACTTCAACCAATGTTCTCCTTTTGTTGCTTACCCAATCCAACGCTTGTTGGCTTCTTGTTTATTACCCTATTGTACCGAAGTGATCCTTAAGTGCTTGGAAAGTTGACTAATGTCCTTCCCATTGAGAATCATGTTCCTCCTTTACAACATTTGCATTCGATGCAAGCTTCTCCTCCACGGTTCCAAATTCCACATCTGGAAGAATGCATTCACCATCTCTTTCAATTCTTAGCGTCAACACATCATATGGAATTTTTTTCCACACTCACTTTTTTATTCCATCATCCTCTAGTATTAACATGCTTCTCATGTCATGATTTGAGAATGAAGGCTAATCATGAGCCTCTTGCTCAAGCTTGGACCCTCCAAAATCCTGCAACATATTATCACAAGAAACATGCTCATCTTGTTTTTCAAAGTTAATGGTGTTTGAAAAACACTCATGCAAGAATATATAATTTGGCAACCTCTTCCTATTGCTTCTTCAAAGCAACACATGTTGCATCATGTGAACATCGCCATGTACTCTTACATCTTTTATACACCAAGATGTTATAAAACATTGACTAAACACAAGTCAACAAGACATGCTTCTTCAAACAATTGATTTTCAAGTCAAGCAAAATCATATACAACAACTTGACATTTTAAAACAAGAATTCCACATTCTCATGAAACAATTCGTTACATCTCCCTTTCATCTTTGGAGACAAAATCACCTCTTCCAAGTCGATATAACATATACATGTAACAATCAATCTACCACACAAGCCGAAAATCATCCATGTGCAAATGATCAACATTCTCATATTGACAACACACATGTTAACAAAGCAATCAACCAACACAAGTGAATCACTCATGCATGTTCAAGCACAATGAAACTATCAAAAATTCCACTGTTCACACACACAAAATCTCATGCATGTATAGCAATTCTCAACTTTCTCACAAGTACAATCACAAGTATAAGAATCCCATTGGTATGTACAAGTACTTAAAGAGCTGAAATTACCAAATTTGCTACAATAAATTGAGTCAAAATACTCCACTTTCAAACACCTTCCTCGTGTAAACATACAATTTCAAGACTCTAACATGCATGCAAATTTGTACTTGCAAATTGCCATTTTTGTTTCATCTAAGTGAGTCAACATAACTCTACTTTTCCAACATCTTGCTTCATGCAATAGGTAGCATGCTTTTAGGAGAAAATAAATGCATCTAAATGACAAGGAAATTCATCCCTAAGGTAAGATTTGCATCAACTATCAAAATAAATGCAAAGCCTTAATTTGTTAAGAAATCTAACCATATGCTTCCAGACCATTTTAATGGTGCTTCTTTCAGTTGCACTTCATCATGTGTATCATCCTGACCCACATCAATTATGAAATCATCTTTTTCATTTTTGCCAAAATCTCTCTCCACCTTCTTCAAATGTCATGGATGACTTGTTGGATGTAAATTCCAACACTTGTCTACAATATGACCCTGCTTATGGCAACGAGTGCACAATAATTGCATCTTCTTTTCAACATGGTTTCCATTATCCAATGGACCTTTGGCTTTTTGGCTCTTTTGTTTTGAAATTTTCTTGTGTATGGCTAACCTCTTCCAACACCTCGAAACAGTATGGTTATTCAAACCACAAAATGAACATGTAAATTTTCTCCAAATCTTATGTGAATATTTACCATGTTTATCATAATCAAAAGAAACTTGATTAAAGGCATATTTATACCTTGAACAGTCACCTTTGTTTCCTTCTTGAGGAGGCGAATTTGATGAGGTAGTGGCTCTCTTCATAAAACCAACAATGGTTTCAATGACCTTAGAACTTTCAACATCCTCTTGTTTTCCATTTCCACTGGTTGAATGCTTATGAGCATCTTCTTGCAAAGTGGTTATAAAACTTGTGCATTCATCATGAACACAAACTTCAAAAGCTTGAGGTAATTAACATGTAATGAAAGCCCTTCTTGGAACACTTTCATGTGCCTCCTTGGCTTTGGAGCATTCTCCATCATGTTTTCCATAACCAAAGCCCAAACACCTAGGCCTTTCCTCAACAACAATTATCTCAACTATGCCTTGTGCATGGTTTCCTAACCCTTTACCTTCATAGCCCATCTCCATCAATAATTTGGACCCTTTTCCTCTAGTGTGTCTTTCAAAAGCACCAAAGAATTCATTTTGAGAGGAAATTGAAGATAAACGTGAATTTTGATACGCCATTTTCATGCACATACTTGGTTAGGGCTTCCTTGGCATCATGGAGTTGAATCTCCATCTCATGCATCTTTCCAAGAATCTCTTGCTTCTCCTCCTTCATGGCCATCAACTGCTCTTGAAGTATAGCGTTCTCCTTCCTATCTTCATACAGCTCGTGCACCATATCTCTCATGATGATAAGCTCTTGCAACATCTCTTCATCAAATAATCTTGCTAATGAGGATGGATTAGAAACATCACTTGTTGAAGGTGCCATCACACTTGTAATGCATCAAAAAGCTTTATAATCTGCAACCATGAAAACCCTAGTTGCACAAAACTGAAGAAATCAAGAAAATAACCTTTTCTTTGATACCAACTTGATCTGTTCTTGAACGTTAGTTTTGCTATGCTCATTTTAACTTCATAATTAAAAAAAAAATGCTTGTCAATTGCTTCATGTGCATAGGTTCCCTTATGTTGTTTGTGAATCAAAATAGGTAAATTTATATCAAATTTTATGTTAGAATCATGAGAAGAATAGCATGAAAGACAAGTGCTAAACAACAACAAGTAAATGTACAAAAAACCATCAAGAAGAACACTTATTACAATGTTTTGATAAAGGAGTTCACCGCTCTTGGGCTACATCTCCTTGGTCCAGCTTCAATGGCTTGGGCCTATGTATTTGCTCAAAATGGAAAAATGTGTTGTTTAAAATTATCCATTTCTCCTTAAATTTATTTCAATGGACTCAAAGCATCAAAATCAGCTAGGAACACCTTTTCCTTATCTCAATTTGGTCAAATTTTTCTCTATTTATGGTTAAAACCAGTTTCTCCTGGTAACGTCTGTTGGGCGCAAATAAGGTGTCTTTGAGAACTCTTAAATGCCTCACATTAATTGTCAACCTGGGTAAGTCTTTTTGTTTCAACATTGTAAACAATATGTGCAAGTGATATAAATCGTTGAATCTACAGAAAGTAATGCTTTAAAATAACTTATTAATTTCAATACAAGAGTAAATGGATCAAACCATAAACTACCAACTCATAACTTCAAGAGAATTAACTTATTCAAACATCAAAACTCAATCTAAATCGAAATCAGAATTCAATATTAATCAAAAGTTCTAACTGTATTTACATCAACCGAGTGCACCGTAGTGATAACAGATCTCTTTCAGTTGAATCTAGACTTCTACATAAAAGTAATACATCTTATATAATCAATAAAGCTCTAGCTTTCAATTAACAAGAAATGATTCTTATCTATCATTGAAATCAATCCACGACATAAATAAATGAAGCCAATCAATAGCAATAAGAATTAATGAAGTGAATACACAAACAAAACACCAGTGAAAGTAAATAAATCATAAAGCTATAAAAAAAAGTAATTAAGCTTTGCAGTAAAAGAAAGGTAAACTATAAAAGAGGGAACAGCAGTGAAATCCACCAGTTACCAGGCCCAAGCCGCCAATGATTATTTCTTGATTATTTCAGAATCTCGTAAATGAAAATTAATGCAAATTATATATTATTCATCAAATCCAAATGTCATTACAACGTGATGTATCCTTCATTATAACACTCTGTATATTAAAATTACAACTGAAGTAAAAAGGCGAAAAGTTCCATTCTTTATTCTATGCGTCTTTTCCCTCTTATAGTCAAAGAGGAAAAGAGATAAATGTGATTCCTTAGGATTAGGATATCTTGAGGAATTCGAAACTAAATGCTATTATTAGACAGTCTTGTATTGTGCGCTGATCCTCCTAATTTGCTTCTCGATTTGACCACACAAAACACACGTTGTTTTCTCTGTTTAGCCTTTGGTGTTCAATAGTTTGAACAACAACTATTCCATTCGCCAATTTCTGCATAATAAACAATGAAAGTTAGTTTTGACAGTCAATTCACATCAAAAGCAGTTTCATTCATTTTCTATCGAAACCTTATTACATCATGGCACAAATGCATAAAAAGGAGGAAAAAGATAGTGTAATCAAGGATAGTTTATACCTGTTGCATGACCCAACATACTCCCTTGCTTAGCTTGTTTCACGTCCTCGTGAACATAAATAGTTATTGTGTGATGTAGTTAAAGAGTAAGCAGGAAAGACTTTTTCTTTATCTAACCTAAAATAGTGCTTTTGTATTAAATATGAAAAAGGATGTCCCTTCATGACCTTTAGGCAACTCATAATCAAAACGGTATCCTTCAGGTGGGTACCAAATAATAGGACTCCTAAATCGACATCCCAGCCAATATGGTCCTTCCCTCAAGATAATATTATTGTATGTGACAAAATAGCCTGCGGCAACTTTAAAAGTCCTGTAATTAAATGGTTCTTTGTCCTTGACACTATTGGTTGAGACTACCCATCTCTGTTTGGATGTAAGAAAGGATCTTTCCTAAATGGATAAGAAATATGCCCTTCCCGTTTGCACAATTTCTTTATGTATGGGCCCCAAAATCTTAGTTACACACTCCTGTGTCATGAGCCTTTTGTGTTTAACAAAAAATTGCAATGGGTGTGTAGCTTCACCCCTTACACGCAAATCCAGTCCATGTTCTTTCCTTTGAAAGGTGTTATAAGCCTTGGACCACTTGAGTTGGTTTGCTGCAAAAGAAATAAAGGCTTGGAGCTGAATATCCCCAACAAAAGGGCTAGGATTATTATCCACCTCCCCTTCTAATACAAAATTGTGTAAATAAAATTCGCAGAAGAGACATCGGACTTTGATCCCATGCTCCTTACAAAAATTTATAAATTTGCCAGTTTCCTTTAACTCAACTAACTTTCCAGCCTTAACAACTTTAATATTTAACAGCAAATATCTTTCCAATAAAAACAAAGCATAATTTGTGGCAGGAGACCTGCAAGATAAGACATCCGAGTATAAAGAGAAAATAGCATCAACCTGACCCACGACCTTATCTAGCTTGGCTTTTATTTTCCTCTGTGTTTCTTCCTCCTACCTAAACTTATCAAAAATTTCATTCTCAGTTCTGGTCAATTCTCTGCATTGCTTCTACAACTCCTGATACTTTTGCAGAGGAATTGTCTCCATTTGACATTGCTCTAAAACAAGTTGGGCTTGTGCCAACTCCTCTTGTAACTATGAAAGAATATGATCACTATATGATGGAGTGTTATTGATTTTTTCTTCTGTCTGGGTGCTTTTGATACAAGAGGGTAAGCCCTTGGTCTGAGTAAACTTAGATATCAACTCTATGTGAAAGCTTGTTTGTGTGACCACCATCTGAGTAGAAATAAGTTCGATCTAGGTTCCTATTGCCCTACCTTCACATATTTATGTTTGTGTGGCGAGAGTGACTAAATCAGTAGTAGTGCTCTGAGCTTCCTTATTTGGTCTCTTTCAATTTCTGATGTAGCCGCTTAACCGTATTTTGGATCTTTTTGTATTTCTTTCTCAGCTTCCTTAAATTTGTTTCAGCTACTCGCTTCTTCAGAGGAGCATCATTTATAGAAACAGGTTTATCAATACCCTCTGTATCAGGTTCCTAGTGTTCGTCTTGGCTATGTTCCACTATAACCGTGTCACCTGACTGGTTATGAGATTCATGCATTATTTCTATGTCCACTTCCTCTTCCTGATGTACAACTTCTGGGGAAGGCAAAATTTCTGTGTGACCAAAATCATCTGAGGATTGAACTTTGTTCAAATTCAGGTCAAGTGATCCTCCAGGTTGCATATATGCATTCAAATTGCAAGAACCTGGGCCATCCTTCCTGAAAGTCCTACAATAAATTATCTTGGGGGCTCATAAGTTGTGTTTGAGGAGGCCTTGCTTCATTTTCTGGTACATCATCATTTTGAAAAGAATTGTGTGTTTCCATTTGTTCTAGGTTAGAATTACATTCTTCCTCAGGTTCTGATTCAGAATTAGGATCTTCCTCCTATTATGGTTTAGAATTGGGTTCCTTCTCCTATTTAGGTTCAAAGTTGGGTTACTCCTCTTGTTCCTATTCATAATTAGGTTCTTCCTCTTGTTCTTCTTTGGAATTACCTTCTTCCTCTAGTTCTGCCAGCCATTCGGTGCTACCCTGAGGATCTACGAAAGTCCTATGAACTAGGTTTAACCTTACTGAATGTCTGCGCTTATGGGGTCCTATTGCTATATGAGCAATTCGTTTCCTCTTTGGAACAGGGTTCTGTTGTTAAATTTCCATGGTTGCAGGGGTTTGGATTACAGGGTTTGTCCCTATCTCTAGCGGTGCTATAAAATTATCCCAAATTAAATTTTTCTAGGAAATCCTGTGACTAACAATCAATCTAATCAAACCATGATGAATAACTATAGTCTCAGGATGTCTATCCCATCTTATTCTATCTGTTGTGTCATGCAATAATGAATTCAAGAAAAATGGTAAATTGACAGTGAGCTTCTATTTTCAAACAACTAAGAGATTAAGTTGTCGTGGTTTTACCACATCCCGACGACCATCACAGGTGATGTACTTCTGGATGATACTTGCCAATTCGAACCATGGTTCTACCAGAGAGGATGATTTAATGCCCTTGCCTTTTCGTGTTAATTCCTCGCCTGCGTCTATGAAAATCTCCATCGCATCATGCAATGTTATGTGCTTTTTAGGCCATACTGCTCCTTCTGCTGGCATCCCAGAAACTTCAGCTATCACAGCCTCTGATATTGTTATCCTTACACCTTTTACTGTGGACTGCCCATCTTGTAAGTGCTGTAAAAACTCGATAGCGATTTCTTCACTAGGGGCCTGAAGTCTGGTGAAATATGATATCCATCATGTATGCACCAGAATTTCCTTGGCTCTAGCATAAATATCCAACACTAAGGGTTCTCGATGAACTGATTTTCCACCCATAATGCTCAAATTCTTCCAACATTCGCCCTACAATTTCAAGGATTAACATAACAGAAAAGAAACAGCAGAGAATAGCAATTGCTTTGGTGAATTAATTGATTGAACAACAAAACGACAAAAAGCAAGAAAGTGTTGTTCAATAGACTGAACAGTAGCTGTTCAATAAATTGAACAACAAAATGAAAAAAACAAGAAAGTCTTGTTCAATAGATTGAACAGCAAAACGACAAAAAGAAAGTGTTATTCAATAGATTGAACAACAACTGTTTAATAAATTGAAAAACAAAACAACAAAAAGAAACAAAGTGTTGTTCAATAGATTGAATAGCAGTTATTCAATAAATTGAGCAACAAAACGATAAAAAGCAAGAAAGTGTTGTTCAATAGATTGAACAATAGCTGTACAACAAAATGATAAAAAGAAAGAAAGTATTGTTCAATAGATTGAACAGCAGATGTTCAATAAATTGAACAACAAAAAGATAAAAAGAAAGAAAGTGTTGTTCAATAGATTGAACAGTAGTTGTTCAATAAATTGAACAGTAGTTGTTCAATAAATTGAACAACAAAACGATAAAAATAAAGAAAGTGTTGTTCAATAGATTGAACAGCAGTTGTTCAATAGATTTAACTACAGTTGTTCAATAAATTGAACAGCAAAACAAGAAAAGAAAAAAAAATCAAATCAACAATCATATTTACATATTTTTCAGAGAAGAAATAAAATTTATGAAGATGGAGTTACCGAAGGATTTCCTTCTGCAGCTAAAACTTGCATGGTGGGGTCCTCACGTATCTGCTGATAGAAAGATTCTTTGGTGAATCACTTTTGGTAGAGGTGCACATGATGCCCATTTTATTTAAAGAAGAACTAGACCCATCAATGGTGGCCAGTGTAAGAGTGCCATTGTCGTGTACTTGCTTTATTTCATAGGGGCCTAACCATCTAGTCTGCGGTTTGCTAGGGAAGTCTTGAAACCTGGAATCATAACGAAGTGCCCAGTCGCCCTCATGAAATGTGTTTTTCTTAATCAGGACATCATGCCATTTGGCTCTTTGTTGTTGAATAAGTGTTGTACGTTGTAGAGCGAGTAACCAAATTTCATCTAATTCGTTCCTCTGATGTAACCTATTAACCTAGGCTTTAGTTAAATCCAGTCCTATTTCTTGGGTTGTCTTTAGTGTTTGTATCTCAAATTCTATGGGAAAAATAGGTTCCTTACCAAATTCCAGTTAATACGGTGAGTATCTAGTAGTGTTTCTCCAAGTTGTACGCTATGCCCACAAGGCCTCTCGCAGTCGAGCAGTCTAGTCTCGTCGATGTGATGAGACTGTCTTTGTTAGAATAGCTTCGATAACTTTGTTGATGCTCTCGACCTTCCCGTTCTCCTGCAGGTGCTATGGAGAAGTAATTCCGTGTGTGATGTGATGATTTTCAGTGTAGCAGCAATCTTGTGACCCACGAATTGTAGCCCCACATTAGTAATTACTTCTCTGGGTAAGCCAGAATACACAAAAATTTCAAAAAGAAAATTAATAACAGTTTCCTCTATTGGTCTTGGTAATGCTACTACTTCCACCCACTTAGTTACGTAATCTGTTGCAACCAATATATATTTTTTCTGGTTGGATGGTGGTTTGAACGAACCAATGAAATATAATGCCTAACACTCAAAGGGTTCTATCACCATCTATGGATGGAGGGGAATTTCATTAGATTGGCCAGGGCGACCCATCCTTTGGCAACTATCACATGTCTGGAAAAATTTCTTAGCATCTTTAAAAGTAGTGGGCCAGTAGTAGCCCATCTGTAGAATTTTATGTCCAATTCTGCGGTCTACAAAGTGTCCACTGCAAGATCCATCATGACAGACTTTTAAGATATCATAAATTTCATCCTCCATGATGCACCTGCGGATGTGCATATCAACTCCCATGTGGAAAAGGTATCCTCCGATCCAGGAGAAACAAGTGTTATGCTGCACGATCAATTTCCTTTCTCTGGATGTCAGATGTTTGGACAATTTTCCCGCTTCTAAGTAATTCTCTACGTCTGCATACCATGGCATTTTTACGGCCACAACAAACAAATGTTCATCTAGGAACTGATCCTCTACCACCACTATATCGTATATTCTTGGCACTCGTGAGAGGAATTCTTCCACGAGGTTCTCCTTCCCTGGTCGATCCCTTATAGTTATGTCAAATTCCTGCAAAAGTAGTAACCAAAAAGTCAATCTTCCATTTTTAATAGGTTTATTGGCTAAATATTTAATAACAGAGTGATAAGTATACAGAAATACAAGGTATCCAGTTATATAGTGTGTAAATTTGTTGATAGCATAAATAACAACTAGAAACTCCTTCTATGTTACTATGTAATTCAACTCAGCAGGAGTTAAATTTTTGTTCATGTAATATATAGCACGACATTTCTTGTCTTCTTCTTGGCCAAGAACAACTCCGATAGCTATATCTGATGCATCTGATGAAATCTGAAAAGGTATATCCCAATTCAGGCCTCGTAATACTGGTGTTGTCGATACTAACTATTTCAAATCTGTAAACGCAGTGTCACATCTATCAGTTCATATAAAATCAACATTTCCTCTCAAGGCATATAAAGGTGCATCAATTTGCAAAATGTCCTTTATAAATCTACGATAATATCCAATAAATCCCAAAAAACTACATACCTATGTTTGAGTGCAAGGAGTAGCTAATAAGAGGATTACCTGTATCTTTGCTGGATCTACCTGAATTCTAGCTGTTGAAATGTAATTACCCAGAATCAAGCCTTCTGTCATCGTCATATGACATTTCTCATGACTTTAGCATAGTCTAGTAGCAATACATTGGATCTATGATTTTCTCCAATGTTTGTAATGCCTAATCAAAATCATCTACATAGGGTGTGAAATCATCCATATACACCTTCAATCCTTCATTTATCAAGTCTGCAAAAATACTAAGTATGGCTCTTTGGAATGTAGCAGGTGCATTGCACAATTTGAAAGGCAATACCCTGTAAGAAAATGTTCCCCAAGGGCAGGTGAAAGTAGTTTTATCCTGGTCTTTAGGGGCAATTTGGATTTGGTTGTAGCCACTGAAGCCATCCAAGAAAGAGAATAATTTATTTCCTGCTAGTGTATTTAGGACCTGGTCGATAAATGGAAGGGGAAAGTGGTCTTTTTGCATTGCTTTGTTGAGTTCTCTGTAGTCAACACATATCCGCCACTTTCCATTCTTCTTAGGGGCATCTACTAATGGAGAAACCCATTTACTGTCAAATATAGGATAATTAAAATTCACATCTAATAGTTTTTTAAGCTTCTTTCACAATATCCTTTACATGAGGATTTAATCTATGTTGTGGCTGTCGAATGGGTCTTGCATCCTTTTCAGTGTAGATGTGGTGCATGCATAACTGAGGTTCAATCCCTTTCATGTCTGGGTAATCACATGCAAAAGCCCCTTTATTATTTCCTAATGACTTGGATAAGTTTCTGTTGCTAGTCATTACTCAGATTACTATTAATGTTCAGGATTTTCCCTTGCTCAATTTCAATAAGCTTGCTATTATAGAGAGTGGTTGTTGGTATTGGTGGGTCATTAATGTCTCTCAAGGAATATTCTTCAATCTTGTTATCAAGGACTGCTTCAATCATGTGACATATCAAATTAGATACTTCAGTAGGGTGATTGATAAAGGTGTTAATGACATTGTCTTCTGTTTGGTTTTTGAATTCAAGTGCATCTTCCATAGTTAATGGTGAACGAATATTTTCTTTTAAATATGTTGTTGGCTATTTCCTAGTTTTTACAATGGTTAGGCTTGGTTGAGCAAGAGGGTATAAAGCTAGATTATTTACATCATTCCCTCTTGTTATGGTTATACTTCCTGTTTGGCAGCCTATATAAGCATCGTCTGTTGCTAGCCAAGGCCTTCCTAGTATTAAGGGATGTCCATCTAGCCGATTTCAGGGATTAATAATAAAAAAATCTGCTGGATATTCCCACGAGTCCACAGAAACCATCACATCTTGTAATGTTCCTTCTGGCCTAATTATTGAACGGTCAGCTAATTCCAGCAAGGTAGTGGTTGGTTATAAGGCTGTGATGCCAAGCACATCGCAAGTTTCTGTTGTAAGAATATTAATGGCTGCCCCTAAGTCAACTAAAGCATTGGGAAAAGAGCGATCATTTATTTTTACTATGACAATGGGATTTCCCAGGTCTTCGTATTTTACAGGCGTCTCTTTGCCTAGTAATAAATCAGACAAAGTTCCGATGACATGGACAGTTGGTGTTATTTTTGTTTTCCTCACAGACTTCTTTGCACACAATTCTTTAATGGTTTTAGCATATATCAAATGTCTTGAATGGCCTGGAGGAGGGGTATTTTTATACAAATATTTTTTAGTTCACCTAGAAGATCAAAGTCAGGATATTCAATTGGTCGAGGTATTATCAATCTTCCTGGGAATGGGGGAGAAGTAATTACAATTTGCTCGGGATCTTTTTGCCTGACTGTATCTCCTCCTTGTTTTATTTATTGGTCATCCACAGTCGAAGGCTTATTCAGATGCATAAATTTAACTTCAATTTGCATATTTTTGTCCTCATTTGGAGAAATTACACGACTAGATCTTAACTTAACTTCATTACATTCTCTCATCTCAATTTCGGGTTTCATACTTTCAATAATTTGGAATGACTAGATTGGTCTGTTGTTAGGATTTGGGTTGGTTTGAGCTCGGAGTTGCGGTTGTATATTAGGTTGATGATTTTTCTGCAACGTATAAGGTTTTGGTATGGTTGGTTGAGGCAAAGGAACTGTTCCCATAGGTTGGTTTGAGGGTCGTTGCCAATTTGGTTGCTAGTTCTCATTTTGCGAGGTAGAAGGAGACCATTGAAAGGAATAGGGGGTGTTCTACCAGAAAGGTGGAGGGTAGAAAGAGTTTCACCAAATTGGATTTGATTGGTTAGGCCATGGTGGCATTGAAAATTATTGATGTGGCCAAGTAGAGAAAGGTGGCTAGTTCTACCATGATGCTCTTGAATACTGCTAAGAACTAAATTGCAAAGCAGGAAAGAATGAAGATGGTTCTGTAGGCATACATGTCAGATGCGTTTTACATTGACGACGTTGGTTCATCAGATATACTGGTTCCACTTCCTCTTCTACTTCCTTAAAGACTGCCTTTAATCCAGGAAGCGATGGGAAGCTTTCCGTAGTGTGATCCTTAGTGAAAATGGAGCATGTTTGAATGTATCTAATGAACATTCTCTATGATTGTGTTTCTTTCTGCAACGTGGAAAAAAAATAGCCAAATTTTGTTCTGCTTCAGCCTGCTTTTGTTTGGCTTGCAGATATCCAATTGTGTGGTTAGGGTCCCCAAGATATCAGTCTTGAAATATTCCAATAGATTGCCAATTTCAACCCGTGTAATGCTTCCTCCTGAGGCTTTGTTGTCTCTAGTGATCACATCACGTCCGGTTGGTTTCAGCCTTGTACTACCTCTAGAACACTTGATGCAAAATTGTATAATATTGTCATAATATTCTTGATAAATATCACCCTTCCCCATTAAATTTAATGTTTCTACCCATTGGTATTTCATACCTTTGATCATCGTAGTTTTAAGAACTTCTCTCATTAGTCTTAGCTATCATTTGAAAGATTTTATCCTTCAGTTCTCTAGTTCAGCAATAATCTTGGTTTTTTTAGAAAGGTTGTTTTCATTTGGTCCCAGTCATTAATGGTACCTCCACCAAGCCACATAAACCAACGCATATTTTCTCCCTTCAAAGTAGAGGGGCCAACTTCAATTTATGGGAGTCGATAATGTAATCATATCCCCTACATAAAACATCAAATTCGAAAAGGAATGCATCAGGATCCTCTGAAGTTAACCCATGGAAGGTAGGAATATTGTGTAATGGTATAGCTTTCATGGAAGCATTGGTAGTTGTATCAACAATTGGGTATTGTAATGTGGAGGTCTGAGGATGTTGTGGATTATTGGCCAATATTCTTCAGGGATTTCTGGAGTTGGAGCTTTGTTTCTGGGGGAGTTAGAAGAGACTTTTAAAATAATTTTAACAACACTACCTTGGTCTGGAACACTGGGTGTCCTCTGTTCAACTACAACTTCAAGAGATTTAGGTTCTGATGAATTAATCTTCTCAGTGCTACCTGTTTCTCCTTCTCCTTCACGGAGGTTGCAATAATTCCCTTCTTGTAAAGGGCTAAACTACAATTTTTCAGTGTTTTGACAACTTTGTTTAGACCCCTTAGTCTTGGTGTGAATCTTAGCATCAGCTGTAGATGGTGATCATGTGGCCTGAAGGGTTACAGTAGGATTTCTTGTAGGAACGATTCAAGTTCCCACTAATTACTGAGACTTACCTTTCCTTATGATTTCTCGATGAAGGTTGATCATCCAAGGGGCACCGATCCCTTAGATTTTTCAGATCTGGGTGAAGGAATTAAATCTTTTTCTACTCTTTTCTTCTTAGTCATTCACTCAGAAATTCAAACATTTATTTCTATTTTAATTCCTACACAATTTTGTTGAAAAGCGGGTGAGGGAACAAGCACTTTACTTACCCCTACGTAGGTTCTTACCTTCCATTTTTAATACCCAGTTCTTTCACAGCAAACACACATCAAACATCTATTCCTATACAATTATGCTGAAAAGTGGGCGAGGGAGCAAGCACTTTACTTACTTGTACACAAGTTCTTACCTTGCATTTTTAATACCCAATTCTTTCAAATCACACAAACATAAAACGCACATCACACTTTATGAAATGGAAACACTCTCCCAGGCAATGGCGCCAAAATTGTTGGCGCAAATAAGGTTTCTTTGAGAACTCTTAAATGCCCCACATTAATTGTCAACCAAGGTAAGTCTTTTTGTTTCAAGAGTGTACACAATATGTGCAAGTGATGTAAATCGTTGAATCTACATAGAGTAATGCTTTAAAATAACTTATTGATTTCAATACAAGAGTAAATGGATCAAACCATAAACTACCAACTCATAACTTCAAGGGAATTAACTTATTAAAAGATCAAAAATCAATCTAAATTGAAATCAGAATTTCAATCTTAATCGAAAGTTCTAACTGCATTTACATCAATCGAGTGCACCGTAGTGATAACAGAGCTCTTTCAGCTGAATCTAAACTTCTACATAAAAGTAATACATCTGATAATCAATAGAACTCTAACTTTCAATTAACAAGAAATGATTCTTATCTATCAATCAAATGAACCCATGACATAAATAAATGAAGTCAATCAACTGCAATAAGAATTAATGTAGGAATACACAAACTCAACACCAGTGAAAGTAAATCAATCATAAAGCTATAAAACAGAGTAATTAAGCTTTACAATAAAAGAAAGGTAAACTATAAAACATGGAAAAACAATGAAATCCACTAGTGACCCGGCCCAAGCCGCCAGTGACTACTGCTTGATTACTTTAGAATCTCGTAAATGAACAGCAACGCGAATTATATATTATTCATCAAATCCAAATGTCATTATAGCCCGATGTATCCTTCAGAATAATGCTTTGTATATTAAAATTACAATTGAAGTAAAAATGCAAAAAGTTTCGTTCTTTATTCTATGCGTCTTTCCCCTCTAATAGTCAAAGAGGAAAAGAGATAAATGTGATTTCTCAGGATTAGGAGATCCCGAGGAATTCGCAACTAAATGCTATTATTAGATAGTCTTCCATCATGTGTTGATCCTCCTGATTTGATTCTCGATTTGACCACACAAGACACGCGTTGTTTACTCTATTTAGCCTTTATTGTTCACTAGTTTGAACAGCAGTTGTTCCATTCGCCAATTTTTGCATAATAAACAACGAAAGTTAGTTTTAACAGTCAAATCACATCAAAAGCAGTTTCATTCATTTTCAATCGAAATCTTATCAAAACCTTATTACATCATGGAACAAATGCATAAAAAGGAGGAAAAAGATAGTGTAATCAAGGATAAATTTATACTTGTGGAACAACCCAACGACCTCCAATAAAACTGGAGGAACTCCAGTTGGTCCTACTAAAAATGGAGTTCATGCCTAAATTATTAGACCTTTAAAAACTCTGCCAACCTTAACTTCTGATTAATTAACGATTAAGTGCGGATTAATTAAATTTAAACATGGTTAGGCACATTAAACGTGCAATTAAACTAACCGTCAACTTGCAGTTTAGGTGGAGTGGATAGATGTCAACATTTAATGTCATGGTTACAGTTTGGTTGGCGTGGTTTTTATGGATAATCATTAACCTTAGCTGCCCACCGAATGGAGTGTTCACATGGGAGGCATTACTCGCTGCAGTTAATGATGCCAGTCACAGTTTATGCTGGCCGTTGAAAGTTATGGTCACATGTCATTGTAAACTTCGCGGTTTTCATTACCATTGAGCTGGTCGTTGGTTAGCCGTAACCACCGGAGTGTTCACATGGGAGGGCTGGCCCTCCTAACCCCCAATCGCTACAACATATCACATTAAATATATATGTAACCCATAGTATAATAAGAACCAAATGGTAGCATAGATGGTTAAGAGCTTGGTCTACGCAGAGGAGGTTGTAGGGTCGAACCCCGGCGCCTCCATAAGAATTTTACGCTCTGCACCAATTACCTAATCCTTTAGGGAGGGATACATGGTGGCTTCCGGCCTTTCCACTTTCCCCCTCCTCATTGGTCCAATCTAAACCAATAGAATTATGCCAAATCACCACATTTCTATCCAGCTACATTGTTCCACTTCGCGAGACATCATTAGCTTTCAAGCAACTCATTGACCTACCCAATAACCTTCCATATTAGTGGTACAGACTGTTGGTTGTGCAGTGACTACACATTTTTTTCCAAAATTTCTTATGTTTGGCAAAGCAGTCTATGGGCTTTATCTTCCTCATAAAAACTCCGTTTTGAACGAAATGAGTTAATTTGGGGTCATTTCGCCAAGATGGACGCAGTCGTTCAGGTTTTTAACGATTCAAATACTTTGATTTTTGAACTAATTTTTTCCCCTAATCAAGATCTCGATCATTGGTAGTTATGTATTAGTTTCGGGTCCATGGATTTTTGTATGCACTTCATTTTTGTAGAATGTTCATATCCACAACATTGGGTTTAGCTATGTTTTATTTCATGAATGGGAACTATGCTAGGGAATGCAATTGGGGAAGGAATTTTGAAACTATGGATATGCAATATTGTTTGTAGCATTTGTGGAGATGTGTTGTACATAAATATTTTTTTATGCATAAGGATATTGATTGAAGGGGAATTATGTGTGGTGTAAAAAAAGTGTTTTCTTGATGTGGTTGGACCACACTTCCCATTCTTTCCTTGGTGTTAATATTATTGAATATTGCATCTCTGGTGGAATCAAGGAAGAACCTTATTTGGGTTGATTTATGAGCAAACAATAATGGCATTTGATTAGTGTAGTAACAGGTTTTCTAACTTGTAGATAGAGAAATCCTCATTCTCAAGTTTCTAACAAGTATTTAAGTACTTTAAGTAGTCAATTCACAATCTTTTCCCTTTTGACCATGAGACATAATAGAACTTATTGTTTTACCTCTAACATTCCCCAAACACATTGTATGTAAATATTCAACCACAATTCTCTATGTTGTCATATAGTTCTCCAAAATGTTAAGCTTATTGAAACCCTGTGAGATTTCCTCATGTTCCAATGTAGTAGGTTGAAGATTTTTATCGTTGCAGGCCTCAGCATCAAAGCTCCCAAGGCTCCTAGAATACTTCCATCCTCTCTCCTTCAAACATCAAATACTTGAGTTTCATGGTCATAGGTAAAATTAAACATACAATTTTCTCTACTCCAATCTCTCCCTTCATCCAATATTAGTGGAAAAGAACATCATACAACCCTAGGGTCTCTCCCCTTGAGACTAGAAAAGAACCAGTCAAAATAGAGAGACATCCAGAGAGGGTTTAGTTGTCTGGAGTTGGTCCACAACTATTTTGGCACAGATTAACAAGCATATATGCAAAAGAAGATAGAAAGTTCATCACAAATGGTGATTCAAAAATTCATGTTGATTCTTTAAGAAATAAAACAAAAGGGAAACAAAATATCCAACTTGTAAATTGATACAATATCAAAAGAAATATACCATTGAATAATCCAACAATGATACCGAAGGAGGGAGAAGGAGGAGTTGTTCTACTCTGACCATGTTTAATATGCCAATTGTTATAGACATATTTGGGCACATGAACCCCAACTCACATGTCAATGTATTAGGGTTCATCAACCCCTAAAATAGTTATTTTATGCTCTAAAAGGAACTAAGTCATCTGAATGCCTCATTCCCCAAAAGTTCCATCTCAAAAATCATCTAGAAAGTGCCTAAAACGAATCATTGTTGAAAGCCATGTGTTAGGGTGTTATGCATAGTAGATACTACACTATCAAAGTGCTATGCATCATATTTTGGCCCTCTAGAAGCTGCGATAGGTGAGGTAGGACAAAATTCCGGGACAGTTTAAGAGTTGGTTGCTCATGGAAAGTTCTAGAAACTTCTCCTGTGCCACTTGCCCCTCTGAGTTCGCCCAAGGATGACTAAGGGAATTAGGAAACCACCTCCAATTCCCCTCTTTCATGGAACCAATTCCTAAAAATAGAAAGGAATTCATCATCCCCTTTGATGACTCAACCTCCTACAATCATCTATAAAATGATCTCTCATCCAAGAGATTTGAAGGCTGAGTTATTCTGAGTTGTAAGGAAGTGCTACTAGTTTCAGTATTGAGATGAGAGCATTGTGTTATTGTTGGTATGTTCTTGCTAATTCATGAGGTGAAGAAGGCTTGAAGCTGGGAGGTGTTATCACTCAGGTTGTTCCCTGCTTCCTGTAGGGAATACGACCGAGGTAACCACTAACCAATCTTTCAGTTGCAAGTCCTAGCCTATCTGCAACCAGAGAGGGCTCTCTCTTTGTAATTTAGCTTTGTTTTGGAGTGTTTTAGGCTAGTTATGATGAACAAGGTTTGGTTTTAAGCTTGTTGGATGGTGATCTCAGACAGAACTGGGATGCAAGCATATAACTATTCTTTCCATTGGGCAATGGAGTCACTGAAAGTGTAATCGTTGAAAGAGTTCCTTGGTGAAAAGGTAGTACTACAGAGCGGGATAGACAAACTAGGAACAACTTTAAAATCTGGAAATGATGGAATGAAGTCAGGGAATGAAAGGCAATCAAGAATCTTTCATTATACTGGCAGAGGGAAAATGTATGAATATTGTGCAGGAGCAGTTAAGGATTCCTAAACAGTATTCAAAATGAAAGAATTAGTGCAAACATGAGCAGTTAAGAATTCATATTCATGACTAATCCTGAAGAAAACATAAATAACAACAGAGATTGAACATAGGGTGCATTCAAACAAATCCTATGATATTCTTCTTCTCTGTTATCAAGATCATGAAACATACATGGAATCTACGAATATAGAGAACATAAAACACAATTTAGTATAACTTATTGTTCCATAGCATGACACGGGAATTCTGTAGCAGGTCCCAGAACATCCAATCCACCTTCAAATGATTCAGACACAGTGAACTTCAACGGCCATTTGTATTAATACAATCAGATATGTTACAGCGCAGTTCAGAAAGAAAATCACCAACAATAATACATCTCTTTGACAAGTATATATAGGAGTTTACAAAATATCCCATAGGGAAATATCTCGTCATCAATGTATCCATCTACTCTGACATAATCAATAACTATTTGTGGAAAAAATCGCACAGCAATAACTGAGGAATTAAAAGCTCTTTACTCATTGTAGCAGGTGTCCTATGTGTTGTTGACCCTTTGACTCTGGCAGTTAGTGGGTGACCGCTTCTTAGATATGTTGTGTTGTTGTGCTGTCCTGTAGTGCTGTCTTGTGCCACCTGGTCTGCACTTTTGAATATTAGTGTGAATTTCACCCACTTTTAATTTGAATTTTCTGGTAGCTGAGCCCTATAATGCAACTTTCTCATGCAGACAATAAATGAGAAGCGAATCAAAACTATTTTAGAATCTGAAGCAGGCTTTCCTACCAATCCTCTGTTGGTAATTGATATTTTCTTAATTTGAATAATGTTTCATTAGCTTCAATGTATGTATAATAATTCGGCCAAACTGGAAAAAGGTGTGCTACCTCATGCTCTATGTAAAATAAATCCTCCAATTTGTCATATAATCTCTGCCCTGTGGGAGGGACTGCTTCTTCTGTACTGCTTGATGATGCTGTGATTTGATTTTGTATAAAGGTACTCAGCCTGTTTGCATACTGTTCTTATTTTAGTAGCCTTCCAGCACTAGTAACTAGGCTGGGTAAACCTTTGGTTTTTAAATTTGAAATCCTTTGTCTAAAAGCATTTACCTCTATCTGCATCTCTTGGCACTTTCTTTCTATGGTTTGGACAAAATTCCTCATGGTCAGCACCTTCTTGACTCTTACAATAGTCTTTGTTCTGTTCTGGATGTTCTGCCAACGAGTCACCAGTAGTAGTATTCAAAAAGTGAATCAATCGATTGGCTTGCTCAGGCTTATTTGCTAACAATGTTCGGGCTTTATGAGTTTCATGCTGAGCTACAACCATCAATTCTATTTGGTCAAAAATGGTTTGTATTCCTGTCCATTGATTAGCAAGAGATTGACCAATTTTATTTCACAAAATTGTTTTTATTTCGGTTAGGGTTCTATGGAGAGTGAGGTCTTTCTCCAAGGCATTTATCTTACTTTCTAGGGCCTTTACTTCCCTGGTCTTCTCAACAACTCTCATCTTTGATTTATCATAAGTAGCCTCAATCTTGGCTAGCTTTTCTTTGGTTTCTTTCATCTCTGCCATTTGTGATTCTAGAGCCTTAATCTCTTTCATGATGGCCTCCATACTCAAGCTGGCCTCTTGCACTACTACTGATGTAGTTGCTGCTGAAGTTGATGCACCTGTTGCTGTTGTTGGACCCGGGGGAGGTGTTGTTGTAGTCATTGTTGCAAGAGGAGTTGTTATTATTGGCGTTGTTTGGGATGGTTGAGGGGCCAACTCTGGTTGTTTCCCTCGTTGAGCTTCCTCAAATGCTTTCTCTGTTTCTAATATCCTTTGATTCATCCTCATAAGTAGACTTACCACATCCTCTACTTCCTGTTGTTGTGCTACTTCTGCAGTTTGAGGATGTATGGTGACTGGCAGCTTCATTTGTTTTCTCAATGCTACTATGTCTTCCTCCTTTTTTCTAATCAAGGCGTGGGTGCCTTTGGTATCTTTGGGATCATGTCCCAACTCTATGATGATTTCTTCCAAGGATTTTATCCTATTATCCTTGGCCAATGCTGCGGCCTTTTCTAGCTCTAACTGGGTAGAAGTATTGTACAAAGAGTTCTGCAATATATGGGCCAATAAAGCCTTGTCTACTAGTGTAGAATAAACCATTTCTCCCGTCTTCTTATGTAACTCAATCTAGTCTAAAGGATGAATGCCTTTTTCCAAGACCTCCAGATTGGTTCTGATGTAGTCTGCAGCTGACTGTGGTTGCTGTGTAGTAGGTCTGAAGTGACTGAGAGTCATCTTCCCTGCTTCCATATCATAGGCTGCCATTAGCCTTTGCTGATTTTTCGGAGCCATTCTCGTTAATTGGTTGTAAAGCTAAAACCTTATTTGATCGTTTCTAGCTTTGATCTCTGTGAATGCCTTCTTGATATCTGAGCCCTTTTGAGTCTTTTGTTTGGAGGATGAAACCTCCCCACATGGTTGTTTCTCTTGCTCCTGCTGAAAGGAGCTGGCCGATGTTTCCAAAATAGGAGGGATCTGCTGCTCAGAAGTCCCCTCTCCCCTGATGTTTCCTATGGTCTCTTCTGTGATTTCCTCCTCGGCATAAGGGTTTAGCCTTTGTCTTTTTTCCCCTTGCTGGTTTTTGGATGTCCCTGTGGGTGTACTATCTGTTCTGTCCCTCTTTTTTCTTCTTTCCTCATTGTGAGGAGTTTGCAGCATAGAAATTTCAGGTGCCTTTGTCTTTGTTGAAGGGCTTTGTTCTTGACCCTTTTCTGGATTTGAGGATGGCTTCTCCTCCATTGTGCTTTGCTGTTTAGAATGCTATATTTCTTTTCCCTTTCCTGCTGATGATATGGCCTCCTTAGCTGGCTGCCGTGAAGTAGCAGTTGATGTGCTTGCTCCCACCGGTTGAGGCTGTGTGAAGGTGACCTGTGCAACATAATCCAGGTCAATTCTTTTCCCAATTTTTTTCATCTCTCTCTCTAATTTTTCTTCCTCAGTGAGCTCTTCATCATCTAAGGTACCCTCTACCCATTCTGGTTGATTGGCATATTGTTCAATGTAGGGGATTGGCTAGTGTGCATATCCTGAAAGCCTGTGTTTGATTCTTCTAAGGCTTATAAAGTGTTCAGGGTCATATGGTGCCCAGTAGAAGCTCTATTTCAACATGAGTTCTTGTCCCAGCATGTTGTCTACATCTTTCCATGCTCCCTCCCTCTTGTTGAAAACAAAGGGACCCAACTGGTGTCTGATTTTAAGCTATGCTTTCTTATTTTTCCCATGGAAATGAGTTAGGTATGCATTGCTGAACTGCCTGAAATATTCCAAGGCAAAAAGTCTCATGGGGACATATCTTGGCAGCTTATATGGGGACAACTCACAGCCATAAATTCTGATCACTGTGTGGTTTTGGTAGAAGTACCAATCACCAATGATGTAGCCCTTAGAAAGATCCAAATTCTTTGCATTTCAGCAGTGAGTCTAGTAGGAGGAGTCACCATTAATAAGCAAGTGGCTGGGTAGATGAATAGGTCAATATACTCATAATATGTGTATGGAGAATAGTGGACTTCATGGAAAATTGAGGTCCAATAAATAACATATCTCCTCTCTCCTTTTGGGTCTAATCTCCTGAGAGGAACCTTGAAACTATCTGGGTGATAGTACAACAACAGGTGGTAAATGTAGGAGGTGTATTTAAACACTCTTTCTCTCTCCATCATCATGAACTGTTCATGTATCTTGTTGGCTATGAAGGTGGCATAGTCATACATGACAGCAGGGGGCTGTCCTGGAGTGAATATGGTTAAGAGGAAGAATACAGTCTCATCCACAAATTCCCCTGTTTTGCATCCTACAATGTATGAAATCATATCCACCATGAGCTTGCCTGTTTCATTAAATGAGGCCTGATGATAGGGAGGAGGATGATCATATTGGCACTTTGGATCCATAAACAACTGACTAACTCTTGATATTTATGCCTTAGACATCCTTGCACCCTGATCCAGCAAGAGTTTCATTGTGAGGGGAACCAGAGGCTGAGGGGGCTCAAAGTTCAGCATTTCATTTATGGATTGAGGAGTGATATAAAACAGCACAAACCCATTTGGACTGAGGATTGCTCTCAGAGTGGGTTCATAGTGTACATGGCATAGATGGATGAAATTAGGCAACACATTGACTATGGGAGGTAATAGATGGGCATACTGGATTGCCAAATTCCTAGAATATCAGTGTTATTTCTGTGATTGTGTTTGAATTGGCACATAGCTTTGAGGTGAGAAGTAAGGCCCATCATATCTTTGATCTTAAAGTCTCTATCTGCTAATGGTATCCACTCTAAGTCCATGTGCGGAGCATTCAAAGGAGCAACGTTCAAGGCTACTGGAGTCTCCATATCTTATACTTCTCGTATTGATTGCAATATGGGTGTAAGTAGCAATAGGAGGTAGAATTGAGGCTCTGAGGATACTAACAGAAGTATGAAAACTAAATTTCTATTTCAAATGGACCTCACTGTACAGAGTTTGTGGTAAGAAAACAACTTGCAATATTTTGACTGAGTTTTTACATAAACTGGTTGAATTTGCAGGCTCTGTGAATTGAATGCCGAGAGGATAGAGTTGAATTTCACCCGAAGGGGCACAAGTTTGCAGGGGGAAAGGGAAATTGAGGATTCCCTTTTAGGAAAATAGGTTACAACCAGTGGGAAACAGGACACTGGAGTAATTTGACTCAATAATTTAGCAATTTTTGTAGTTTATAGGCGAATATGGACGCAGAGTATGTGTCGAAATAGCTTGTTTGCAGAGGAAGTTAGTTCAAATTTGCATGTTCGCGGTGAATTACCAACTTAAATGATAAATGCAAGACAGTGAGTGATTGGTAGGAGTGTCGTTGGGAGGAATCACGGGTTCTTTTGGCAATTTTAAATAGAGAAGTATAAAAACAGGTGATGAGCCCCAAAAATGGATAATTATTTGGGCTCATTCAACCTCCTAATTCGACTTAATCCACCATTCTCATTAGTTTATTGCATTTTTTTGGTTATATTTATGCTAATAGAGTGAATTGGGTTAGTCTTATGCCAACAAGTCTAATGTGTGCTTTGTGTAGCCTTTTTGGTCAATTTGGAGACAAAATTGAAGGTTTTAATGAGCACTTGGCAGCCAAATTCGTGGGAGAACAAGGGAGAGGATTTGTAGGAAGGTGTCCCCTTCATTTATGGGCCCTTACCTTGAATTCTCCACCATTAGCTCGGAGTTCAAGGGCCACCAAATCAATTATCACAAATGCAGCCAAGCAAGTCAAGTAGGGCTGTTGTTAACTACAAGTTCTGGGCAGCCGAGTCCCTAAAGTTTAGGAGGACTGTTGGGGTCCTCAATTTGTATAAATAAGAGGGCTTAGGGCCTCATTTTGGTTAGCCGATAGTTAGTCATTTTGGTTAGCAAATAGTTAGTCATTTTGTATTCAATTTGTAGTCAGTTTGTAGTTCGATTTTTAGGCAGTAGATTAGCTTTGCTTTCAGCACATTTTCAAGTTCTCCTTGTGGACAGTTTTTGGAATGTAACATTTCTTTTGATCAATAAAGATGAATCCAGCTTTGCACCAGCTCTAAATCTCTCTTAGGAGGTTGTAGCTCTTGGGGTTGGGCCCATATAAAGCGCCCAGTACCTCCTTTATTTACTTTCATGTGTCTTTGCTGCATTCTTAGAATAAAATCTGCTATTTAGATTTAAATCTTGTTTTGTTATTTAGGTTGTTTTTGATGAGTAAAATAGCTTTTCATGTTCAGATTTAGTTGATAGGTTGTTAACAGAAAAATCTTCAAGAAAAGGGCCATCAAACATCTGTGGTTTCACCTCTCCCTCAGTGGGATCAGGAGCTGTGAATAGGATGACTTTGCTGCCCACAAAAACACTGATTTTGCTTTGCCATGCAATCAGTAGTGTTTGATTTTCATGTGTAGAAGTTGGTTACAAGTTCAGACTTTCATTTTCTTAGATGCATGAGATAAAATACATGGTTTCATTGCAGGTCACACTTCTGTTCATTCTCTTTACTAACAGCTAGAAAATTAGGTCAACGTAACTAGGTCTTTGAATTTACAAGTCTTTGTTGGTTTAGATTGGAAAAACAACTTGCAGAGCACCTGTACCACTCCCTCATCTGCTTATTCTCCATCAGCACCATCCACTCCACCCTCTACTTAGAATCCTGACCTCACGTTTGCCACATTTTCTCACATAACCCTAGTTTTTGTGCAGTCATTGTTTCAGCCTTCTTTGAGCCAACTTAGCCATCTACACCTTCTCACCACTCCATCCACTAGTTCTTAAGCCACTTCAGACCCCTATCCTACCTCCATATCCATTCATGCATCTTCCCTCACTCACCCATCCTCCAAAATCCAATTTTTAAACATCTTGTAGAAATTTTTGAACATCCCGTAGAAATCTCTAAACATCCTGTAGAACCCCTACAGACTTCGTGTAGAAGCTCACAAATGAGGTTTCTTGATAGCCAAACTTTGTGAAACTATCTGGAAGGGTGTTAGGGACTCCTTAGACCCTCTCTAAACCTTCCCGACCTCTTCCAAGCATTTCCTCTCACCAATCCACCTCTGCACAATCAAAACAGTGAAAGCATATGCATGATGAAACTGACAACTCAATAAAAAATAAAAAAAGATGTTTTATTTAGATAGAAGTAATTTAGACACGTGTACTTTACCTTCCTAGAAGTAATGGCATCTCTTTCAGTAGCTTGCATCCTCTTTTTCGCATCAGTAGGACTAGATGGTAAAATTAGGGTTTGCTAGGG